>VDFB02028739.1:0-59953 GCA_007258455.2 Sequoia sempervirens
TGGTGGAATGTCCAGGTAGTTAACTTTGAGGCCCAAATGGACCTCAGCATACAACTACTGAACAAAATACAATGGAATCTGGTCATTGTTTAGGTATATACCATGTGCTGCTAGAAATCGTGGGTAGATCAATGAGGCCATAGCATGATCAACACATCTGGTGACCTGGTATCCCCTAAGCTTACGCACATTTTGATAAAATGGAAAACAAGTGGCTTTTATCATTTCTTTGGTGACACTATCTTGTATTTGTTTAAGAGGAACGTCACCATGTACTTCTTCCCACATGCGGGAAAGAATAGCAGTCACTCTGTCTGTGGAATATGCACTAGTCCTCTCAAGTTCATCTTTTAGTTTTTCTAGACTGTGTAGCCAACAGCCCATGAGTTCACTATATATCCCTGGGTTTGCACCTTGTGCTAATGAATCTCTTAATTTTTTTATCTCATTACTAGTATTTGCAAACAAAGATTCTAGCACAGGTGAAACATGATCTACATTTTCCATATTATATATATACAGTACACCTAAAAAAACAATAAGACTTTGGTAAATAATATATCTAGATAAAAAGAATACAAATCTAAAATGGAACTTGTAATTTAATTCATCTACTCATCAATAATATTTTCATACTATTAACTTGATTTAAAAAGAATTGGAAGACAACTATAATCTATAACATAACATCCTTAAATGGTTCAAATTTTAAAATGCGGCTTGATGAAAGAAATAAGAATACAAAGATTAAAGTATAAAATCATTTGAAAATAATTGGGATAAAAATATTTAATCTAATAGTTGTTAACATAAATGAACTTCAATTATATAGCCTTAGAGACATCAAAAATTATAGCACATCAAAAATGCATCATTAAATGTATATTAACATCATCTGCACTCTAATTAAAAATATTAAAAACAACACGGAATACAAAGAGATACACATTAATCCATAGTTCTATGTATAAATGGAATGTTGTAGAGGAAAAGATACACATTTAATTTGCAAGGCATAACTCAACAATATGAAAACATATAGTAGAATATTGTACATTATTCTCAGGATTTTTTCTTATTTGTGAGAAATGAAAACCTTCCATGCTAATTTTCTCTAAAACACACAAATATATGGGGCAGTGTAATATCCCACCCTTTCCTAAATTTTTCCATAGCTAGTGATATGATAATATCCCAACAACTCTATGAATTTTAAAATTGAATGTTATGGACTATATTAAAATTATTTTGTGGACTAATAAACTAAAGAATATTCTTGATATTTAATTACACGTCTCTTGAGAAAAACAATGATTTAATATCTTATGAGTATTAAATTAGATTATGAGTATAATTTAAAGAATTATAGTCATGATTTTGTAATTGTCATGTAATAGACATAAATATCATTCATTTTGTTGGTAAAACTACATATTTAGAGTAATTCATGGTTGGTAATTCATGGTTGGTGATGGTGCATGAGTAGGCTAATAGAGGAAGAAAGACCATATGTTCATTAAGAAGAAATTGGGAGAAAAAATAAGCTAAGTTTAAATTTGTAATGATAAGAGGATCTTGATTGAATTATATATATATAGTTCATATGAGAACCAAGGATAACATACTAGAGTAAATAAGCTTCGATAAGTATGGGGAAGAAAAATATATCAAACTAAATGCACTACCAAAAGATAGATCAATTGGGATTTTTTTATAGGAAAGTGTGATATTTAATTGAAATCCTAATGTATTAATGTTGTATCTTCAACAATCTTGGAATGAGTACTTGGATGCCTATGTTGTCAAAAGATATTATTATTTTACTATTAGTTCTCCTCATGTTGAAATTTCCATGAACTAGTTAGGATGCAAATCTCCACCACTAAGCTACCCACCCACTTTATGACAAGTCAATTTACGATTTAGGTATGCTAATTTTTTTGACACCTTCTTCACATTGTGAGATGTTACCAAATAATTATAATGGTCATTTGGTTTTGTGTGGATCATGAACCATGTAAGGGTGTGTTTATTGATCTTACTCACCAATAAAATGTATGCATTGAATAATTTTTGTTTTATCATCATTTTATCAACAAGCATATGCATATTTGAGGGTTTATTTAAAATTGACTAATGATATGTTGATTGAAACTATAGGATACATTATTTTACCTTAATTTTTTGGTCTAAAAGATGAGGGAAGTTCTTATTCTATGTCATATTCTTTCTTCTTTAGATGTATCTCATATTTTATTTGGGTATCCATGGATAAAGCAATATCAAGCAACATCATCTATGTCATGCCATTAAGGTATCAAATATGTTTGAACACTAGTAAAGAGGTTACAATTGCAAGAGATCCGTATATGCCTTTATTTTAGATTAAGTCATTTAACCTTAAATAATTTTAAGAACATACATAAGGATCCTCTATATAAGTGCAAGGATTCTTTGCCTAATTTGTAAAATTTTCAAAAGGAATAACAATGGTGGGAAAATCAAGACAAGATGCAACAATTTATAATTCCTAAAGGGTTTACAATTATTAGAGCCAAAGTAGGTTATATTTTGGTTTTATATTATAAAATGATTCAAGAATCTATAAGGCCAAAAGAACCATAAGCATTGAAAACTTTAGTTTAGAAGCATAAGGGATTGGATATTTTCATTCCTAAACATGGTTTTCATTAAAAAAATTACTCATGTACTATACATACATATTCATGTATATGTGAATATATCTACATATGTATACATACACATGCACATATCTAAATATGTATATATGTATATATGTATATGTAGATATGTAGACACATTCATGTATACATACATATGTATATATGCATGTATATATGTATATACATACATTTATTTTCTATATGTATATATATATATATATGTATACATATATACGTATACATAAATACACACACATATGTATGTATGTATGTATGTATGTGTGTATGTATATTTATGTATACGTATATACATGTATGTATATGTATATGTGTATGCATACATGTATATATATGTATATATGGATACACACACATTTTGGTTTTGTTTTGTAAGCATCCTCTTTTGAGGACAACCCTTTGTTGATGATGTTGAGTATTAGTTTGTTGTAAGTGTGTTTATTATTTTAATATCATTTTAAAACAATATTTTATTTATTTATAAATTTTGGTATAATCACTAATTTTATAATATGTTTGTGTGTGTAGGTTGAGTTGCATAATTGTTAGGGGCACACACAATCAACACAATGCAAGATAATAACTAATTCAAGGGATCGAAGTTCAGTTTCTAGTCAAGCAAAGAGAGGCATAATGTTTCATTAATAGCATTTGCTACACATACATAAACACTTTTATATCTTTATGACACATTCATAACTATTTTCATGAATATATATTGGTGATATTTTGTAGTCTAAGAGACAATGTTGGCCTCATGTCACTGTATATGATATTTTCATGATGTATTATGTATGTCTTCATGACCTTATCAAGATCAATATATAAATATTTTGTGCATATTCATAGCAAATGGTTTGTGCTTATTCTATCTATCTATATTACCCTTTATCTCTATCTCTCTTTATCACTATCTCTCTCACATATATATGATGTGCATGAATGTTGAATGGCATACATGTAATGAACCCATACTAGTTCTAACTCTATTTAGCCTATCAACAAATAAAGATTCAACATTGGTCTTCTAGATTTACATACATCTTAAGAATTTACTACCATAATCCATAAGACAAAGCAACAATAACCCATATGGGTGTTTAGACTCACAAGTGAAAGTCAAAATGTTATAGCTAGCTATCCCTTCACTAAAAAATAGTAGGGTTTTTAGTTCAAACAAGGAATTACCCCATTTTATTGTATGGTTCTATATACTAAAACCCTATCTCCAATAACACACATAAAGTAAAAAAAATATCTACTATGTTTGGCTTCATGAATGCAACACAAGCTTCTAAATGTCCTAGGTAGAGCAATAGATTTCCATTCACATAGTAGAAATTACAAGCTAATGCTTTTTAACATGATTTCTAGAATTTCATACAAGAATAGCTTTTTCTCTTACATTACATATAAAAATACTAAAAAGAACCTTCATAAAAAATCATACCTCATTACCACCAAGTAAAAACAATAAGGTTTACATACTCGAATTTCACAAGCTTCAAAAATGTATAATTTGCACTACCTTCTTCCTCCTTTTGCCTCTATCCTCCCCTTTTCCCTCTTTCTTTTCCTTTTAATCTTTCCTTGATTTCCACCATTTTTGCCATATTCTCTACATGTTTCCCATTTCCACTTCCTTTGCCTTTATTTCTTCCCACTTTGTGAACAATAAAGTCCCACTCTCTCTTCACTTACTCATCATTCAAGTTTCCTCGAATAGCGTACCTCAACATTAATGCTTGATACTTAATATGATGGGGCCAAAAGGTGGGGTGGCCACTTTTTGGCCCCACATCTTTTTGCACTCGCTCTAATAAGGTTTGTCCTTTTGATAATAGTAATGTCCAAAGGTGGCTCTTGTTTGCATGTGGATACATTTATACCAAACATCAACTTTTAGTGATATGTGTGAAGATTTTGTAGTGGTTCTATATATTGTTCTTATTCTCTAAATATAAAGGAGGATGAATAATCAAGTCATGATGGACTAATGAAAGAAGATGAATTGAATAGTGATAGAAACTAGTCTACTATAGTTAGTGATGATGAAAATACATTATATAAAATTATGCAGGCATTCTCATATTACTTAGAATCTCTAGTGTTACAATATGAATAGTATTTTAAACACATGATAGACCTTTTTCTAGAGTGTCTCTACAAACTTGTGACCATTGAATTTGCTTGGGAGTATAGAAAATTGCATTATAATACATCAAATAATAGGGTAGAGAATGTAATTGTTAATTTTATGGTTTCCAAGACCAAACTTTGTAAATGATATTAATTGAGGGCATGAAGACACAATCAAGTCTTTGTTCTTGATGGTTTGATTTATATTTTCAATCAATGGTTCCATTTATACACACTACATGAGGAAATTGTTCAATAAGAGTAACTTATAGTTTTAGTCAATTATATTTCAATTTGTACACACTACATGAAGATATTGAACTAGCTTCATTTGTTATATGGAGATATTTTATTGTAATGTACGTAATCAATGATATGATTCTTGATTTTTTATAAGATTTAATATTATAACACCTTAACAAATCAAGCTATGACTTTCACGGTTCACTCCTACATGTATGAAATTTGCATTTTCATCTACAAGTTTGACCCTAAATTTGTAGTTTTAAAATTATTTTGTGAGCTTAACCCTACATTTCTAGTCTTTAGGAATGTATTTATCTCCATTTTTTAGACTATGTTGAGAGCTATTATAATGTTTTTTTGCACTAACTTTCGGAGGAAACTCGTTTTTCCTTACCCAAACACTTGGATTATGCAAAATGGGGAAGCAAAATACTATATTAAAAATGCTTTAAAAACTTTCAAACAATCAAACAAGTGCAATTTGAATTCAACAAATTTAAAAAAATTTGCATATAGGGTTTCGAAATTAAACAAATACATGCATTTTAAACTCAAAAAAAATGGAATTTTAAATACCTCGTGCTCAATAGTGGTCGATATGCGAATTGGAATGATGAAGTTTGAAGAGAGGACCCAAAATTTGCTTTCGTCGGTGAGAAATTTTGTTGGGTCGCCATTCGGATTCTGTTTGCCGCTCACAGGGACAGTGACTGGTAATTCACAGTGAAAGTGTGAAAGTGCAAGCACTTTTTTTGGTTTTTTCATATTCAAGGGGTTCGGCCGAACCACCTTAAATATGACTTTTTTATTAGGCTCGGTGACTAGTTCGGCCGAACCAGTCAAATGGTTCGGTCGAGCCATATGGTTCGGCCGAACCACTTTGCTATGAAGAGTGTGGAAATTTTGAAATTTCCTTCCTCCACAAAAGTGTAAACCACTTATGTGGCTTCACCCATAAACGTCTTAAGAATGATATCTCTTGGTATCTTTTAAAGAGATGTATTTAAGATGTCTATGAAAATTTACTAAATTTATATATAGATGTATATGCAATCAAGTGTAATAAATGTTTAATGTGTAAATAAATATTATTTATGTTAAGGTATTTTTGTTATCCACACACTCCATTTCAACTCCCTCTTGTTATCATTATGGTTATGTTGATTATAAAATTTTTTTTAGAAGTAAATATTTTTAATTGATTATCTAATTGGAAACATTATAAATAAAATAATGTTTTTGATACTCAAAACCAACAAAAATAAGTGTCTTGTAATGATTGGTATTTTTAAAAATTTCTTTGAACATAAAATAATAGTTATTTAGGCTAATTAAATACTATAATTAAGTAATTAATAAAATAAACTTATATATAGGGCTTGAGTCCAGATAAGTACGAAACTAAATGTTATTTATAAAGAGAGATAGAAGCTCCTAGCTTTGTGTGTAGTAACAAATATTTTGTTGGCATAGGACAAAAGAAAGAAGTTGGGTCCACATATAGGAGAAGTTTCATGCTTGGAAAAATCTTGACAGATATGGGTACCAATTTTATAAAATACATGTACTTGTTTAGGCTCATACTCTCATACCTTAATTTTCAAAGTGGGTACTTATTTCTAATTACATAATATTTTAGAACGAATATACATTTTAGAGTGAGTATCTACATTTCATAAAATTTGAAATTTCAAACCCATGCCTTGCTTTTGTTTTAGGCTTGGAAACCCACCCCTTAGCTTTGGACCTACAAGTATAATGTCATTAAAATGTCAAGAGAAAAACTAAATTTGGAAATATGATGGATGACTTTTTTTAGAATATTTTTATGAAATTAAAATCCATTATAAATGGGTGAAGCCACAATAGTGGTTTACAATTCTAGTGAGGAAGCAAAACTCACAAAAAATGACCCTATGCCAAAAAATGTGATTTTGGGGGTTCATACGAACCTACTAGTTCGAGCGAACCCATTCCCTAGTTTCCCACCCAAAAACCAAATAAAAATGCATTATGTGAGGTGGTTCACTCGAACAAGGGTTCAAGTGAACCTTGGTTCAAGTGAACCCCTTGGGGTTCGCTCGAACCCCTAGGGGTTCATATGAATCCCCCTTAACCCTTATTCTCCCCCTCAGACACAAAAAAAACCTAATTTTTTTCACTTCAAAGCTTAGTTTGAACATGAGAATAGTGGAGACTTCACAAACCCAACTGAAATCAGGCAGTCCTTGAAATGAGCTATCCAATGAATATAATTTTGATATGTTTTGGTTTTATTATTATTATTATTATAGTTTTATTAAATATAGGTTTTTCATATAAAATGAAGGTCTTTGTTCTACACATGTGGAAAAATAGTAGATTATCAAAAAAAAAAAAATATATATGAGTGCACCAAATATTGAAGTCCTTGGTCCAACAAAAAAAATTTGAATTTTGATATATACAAAAAAAAATTATGCATTATCATCACACTATGTCCGAATTGTAATTGGTTTGACTTTGAAGCTTGATGAAAGAAAAATATCCAATAAAAAACTATCTAACCAAGTGGAAGCACTAGATATCAAGTTATAAATCTAAATTCAAAAGAATTAGAATTTTATCCTTCATGGAAAAAAAGTTATGCGTTAAGCGGTGTCGTCACTTTTTAAATGTTGTTTTCTGAAAAAACTAGTTTTCATGGGAGATAAAAAAGAAGTGCAATTTGATTCCAAAAATTTTTGAGAAAAATATTTTTTAGAATCTACAGACAAAATGTGATGAGACTCTAGTTTGCATCATCTTCAAATTCCTCACGGTTTGGCCACTATAGGTGCCTGAATGTGAAGATTTAGTTAAAAATAATAATTTTATTGTCCAGTTTGGCCAAAAAATGTAAACCACTATTGTGGGATCACCCAAATTTGAGGATGTCTAATTTTCAAAAATGATAATTTTAATAATTAGATTATTTGTTATTTTTAAAAATTAATTTATGAAGAAATTGGTCCATAAAATTGAAATGTTAGGTTTTCGTATATTTTTTAATAGCTTCTAATTATTTAAGTTTATTATAAAAAAAAATGACATCAATCTACACATAATTATTTACACAATGAAAAATAAAAAATGATTAGTTTAACTCAAATTACGGTGGTGAAGGGTTTTCAAAAACAATAATTAGGACCAATAAAAAATAATTAAAAAAATTGAAAAAGTTTTATTTAAAAATATCTCCATCAATCTTCAATACAATAAACGTCTTTCCTCAAAATGAATTAGAAAATTACTTTAATTTAGGTCAAATTATGGTGGCCATATATGTGCATGGTATAATCCTCAAAAAGTGACTTTTAAAAGTGGTTTTTGTACATGCCTATTAAAAATTAATTTGTATCATCTAGGTATTAGAATAAATTACATATTTTAAGATTAGACCCAAAATAATAAAATTCATATTATTAGAATTTTTCAATATTCCATGTGTAAATGCTTCAAGTGTTTAGTCTATGTGTGATGAATTTTAAAAATTAGGAAGAAACACTTCCATTTTTTGAATATTTTTTGGACCCAATTTCCTCCACTTACACCACATCGAGACAATGGAGCTTCAACATACTAAGAAATGAATTATGTTTCATTAATTTCAAAACTCTACACCAATATTTACAACTATCTCTAAACTTAAACTCAATGCCACATTTCTTCCAAAGTTTATTGTCATGTGCAATTGAACTAAATGTTTTTTAAAATTAATGATAAGGTTTTTTATCAAGTAGAATAATCATGAGTTACCTTCATTATAGTTAGTTCCTATGTATTAATTCAATTATATTCAAATAAGATAAAAGATGTAATAAAATTAAATTCCACAAAACCAAAAAGTAGATGATTTGTAATAATTTTAAATGATAGTGGTGTATGCCAAAATTTTATAAATTCATTTGTGTCTCAACCCCCAAGAATAGAGTCAAATGTTATTTCAATATTTTCTATTTTTTACTATTGCATCTAAGGTGGATGAAGGAATGGTTACAAGGGATTTTTAAGAACTAATTGAATGGATTTGTATAGAGGCTACATAATAGAAAGGAGGTTGGGTATAAGGAGGTGTGGAATGAGGAATGGAATTTGAGGTATCTGAATATATTAAGTTGTGTGATAAGGTGAACACATAGGGGGAGAAGGGGATAATAGTAGGAATGGAATATGAGAAATAATAATGGTGGATGTAGGAATGATAGTAGAAACAATGGATGTATTAGAAGTAATAGAAGTGGTAAGAACCATGGTAGGTGCAATGGAAGTGATAGATAAAGTGGTAATGGGTTGAGAAAAAGGAG
This sequence comes from Sequoia sempervirens, assembly GCA_007258455.2. Lineage (NCBI taxonomy): Eukaryota > Viridiplantae > Streptophyta > Pinopsida > Cupressales > Cupressaceae > Sequoia > Sequoia sempervirens. The sequence goes on from VDFB02028739.1 coordinate 9,413, forward strand.
AAGTGCATGTGAAAATTTGTATGTGAATATGGTGAAAGAAGTAAAATCAAGAGGTAGGTTATAGTGAAACAAAATTAGGGTGAATTTGGGAGGAAGACACATAATGATATGGGGTGATTATATAAAAATGTATAGTTGTGGATGGAGGAGGGATGGTATATAATAATCAAAGACTTATCATAAATTAAATTTTAAGTGTGATATCTCTAACCCAATGGTTTGTTAATGAAAAATTTGTGAATAATATCCAACATTTGTGTACAACTTTCAACATTATCTAGATTATCAAGTCATTTTTGAGCCATATGTTCCCCATTATTATAAAGTCCATTTTCATGGTCATCAATGGGAGGAACAGTTGTACTCATGGGAATATCATTGGGTATGTCATTTGCATTGGATTAAGCCATATGAAGATTTAATCATGTACTCCACCAAGAGAGATGATGTAGAAGAGACTTTGGCATGCACGTAATGTTGGAAACCTTAAAGGATAAAAGGGTGGATAAAAATGATTTGAGGGTTAAATAAAATTAGTCAATAATTATATCTAAAACAAGTATTGGCCAATGCAACCTTATGGCTAATATAAGGGTGGGTATGGTACTAAGCAATATCGAGCAATAGTAATAAAAACTCAAAAATATGTAAGGAAAATATTGATCACACACAAGAATAATAAGAAATTAATTAAATCATTATAAAATATGCATAAGAACCATATCATAAAAAATATATGTAGAAGCTATAACCCTAGGGCGGAGGGAAAGTCAAGCTCACCAATTTATGTAATGGAAATAATCACACTATATAGATAAATTCAGACTAATTAAATAAATACAATCAGTAAGAACATAATTAACCTATATTATATAAATTTGGGTTGATAATTATAATTAATATTAAAAAATTAAATACAAGGAATTGGGGTACTTAGCTCTAGAATTGAAAGTTAAGAAACATTGTCAATATCATGCTAAATCCTTTTGTTAGTGTCTATAAAGTAATGCCCTTAATTTGTAGAATATAATAGAGCTCATGTAGTCTCATAATTTTGTGTTGTTTAATCCAAAGTTTTATGGGGTCAATATCGAGCAACACAAACTCAATATTATACATAAGAATGATTTGATAGAATGTGTTTCAATCAAACTTCTTACCTTCACTTTCTTGGTAGTTGAATGTGTAAAGGGAGTGTCCGGAGACATTGTTGAAGAGATTTGCAACTAAATAGGTGTGTGTTTTTCTAAATCACCTTGATGTCGATAGTGAATTAAATTAATGATGATGAGTAATATTGAAAATAACATCACCAATACGCATATGTGTTCTAATTCTATATCTCTTTAGAAATCAAAATGTGCTCTAATGGTTCTCCTTGTAAATGTGTTGTATTCTTCCTTTTTTCAAGATGTTCTTAAAATTAATAAGCGAATGTCTTTAAATACTATAACATAACATTGTGTCACTAAATGTGTGTTGATTTGGCTCATAATGACTAATAGAAAGGGGTAGAAAATCTTGAACTTGAATTTTGAGTTCATTCCTGAATGCCTTGAAATTGAACCAAGTCAATCTTGAGTGACACAAAGATGACCTTAGAGATTAAATGGTAATTACAAGGCATGGAGCAAATGCATAATAGTGCAAATGGAAATACATAACTAGTGAATAAATGATAAATATATGAGAATAAGTGTACAAATAGGGATATACTAGATAAATAAAAGGATTGAACCATGAGCCAAACTTAATACAAGAGTGCGGGACTGGTCAATATGTTATTACATTTAAGAGGTTCCTCCAAAGTAGACACATAACTAGATAAGAAATGACATAGATAAACAAATCTCAACATCAAATAACACATCTAACATAATTACCACTAAAAATATGTCTTAACATCAAATAATACATCTAACATAGTTATCACTAAAAAATATCCCAAATTATAGACCACAAAACAATGGCTCAAATTTTCTCCAACTTAATCTCATAATTTTATATTCATGTTTGTTGAATTTAATTAACTTTAGCAAGTGAATTATATTTGCACTAGGGGATAGGACCTAGTAGTTGAGCATGTTTCAATAGTTGTGATAGTAGTTGTTTATATAATGTTGAATAGTTGTGATACTATTTGTTTATATAATGCCCAATAGTTGTGACATGACTACCCTAGCTTAAACAAAATGTATTCCTTTGATCTAAAAAGCAACCAATCATGTGATGCCACATCAGTGCTCAACTACCCATGATGTGAATGCACAAGTATTGGTAGCACTTTTTTTTTGGGCCTTTTTGGACACCTTGACAAAAAGCATGCTAATGTGGCAGCATATTTGATGATGTGGCTTATAAGTAGGGGACTTGCCAAGTAAGTTGTAAATAAATTGGAGTGATTTGAAATTTCCACATAAGATTTTGAGAAGTGCGAAGTTAGGGTGGACAACTACTAGGTCCTCTCCCCCAATTCAAAACAACCATAAATGAAATCACACCCTAAAATACTTAAGCAAAAGGAAACCTTAAACTTAGAAAAACACATCATAAACTTAAGATAAACTTCGATCATCATAAATTTCAAGATGAGGTTGAAAACACACGACTACTCCTATCAAGGCTTAAATTTGATGGTTGTATGGCTGTATTTAGTCATTTTAGCTGTAAAATACAATTAAAATTTTAGGAAGACTGTATCACTTGAAAGGCAAAATGTTAGTTAAACTGTCAAAATTTCTATGTAATTATTCTTATATATTTTTTCTCAATCTACATATATTTTTCTTAAAATAGATAACCTTTAATATTTGAAAGGCAACTTCAAATAAATGACCGTCACAAAAAATTTCTTGACAGACAGGGTCAACGTCAAATTTAAGCTGTGACTCCTATGTACAACTAACTTTATCCATTCCCAAATTGGCACCTTAGTTTTTTGCATTAATTGACTAAATATAGAAAACAAATTAGTTCTTATCGAGAAGTTCAAATTTATTGAGACCAATCCCTGGCTTACGAAGTGCCTTTCATAACTAAAAAAATTAGCGGCATTTAAAGTATGGACACGTGTACATTCAGAGACGGTCAAATGTAATTTAGATAACAAATGCGTTTAAAGCATCAACGCGTCAGAATTCTTCCGAGCGCGCAGGAGCTCACTGCAGGCGTTGATTTCTGCTTTTGTCGCGGAAAAGGTAGTTACAACCACGTTTAGAGTATTTAGGTGCTCCAACTAGGCTTTCCCCCAAAAAAAAAAGGATTTGTCAACATAGTTATCGCATTCCAAGTAAGGATTTGAGGTTTAGGGATAAGATTGAACTTTTGTAGGGACGTGGACAAAAGGAAGTTTGAGGAAGTTTGAAACATCATAAATATTGGATGAATGAATGAATGAAGATTTTTAATAACGTCTATGAGGCCAAACAGCTTATGAGACCCACAGATCAGCAACAAAACAAAGCACCACAACAGCTAAAGCAGAAACTACCGCCCAATAATTACTTGATCTCCCTATCCTTTTATATCTTGGATCTTCTGCTATGTATTTTTACCAAGTAATCAACACTTTTCGATATTCTAGATAGAGCAAAATCTCATTTTATCTTATGCATGCTAGATGTGGTCTACTTTGTTTGGGCTTTTTCTTGTGCTAACTCCCACTTCCTTTGGAGTGGTAATCAAATTGGGTCTATGGCCTTAAAGAGCTTATGGTTGGCTCATTGAGAGTATAGGTTTCACAATTCTTCTAAGCAAATGAGTTTTATTTTCAGGTTTTTGTTTGTCTTATTAAAATTGTGATCTCATTCATTACATTTCTAAGCCGACTTGATATTTCATCAATAGCATTATTTAGAAAAAATATAATATTTTGGTGTCGGCTTGGGAGCTTAGGTTGGTATAGGATTAATATATGGTTGATGAGTTACTAGTTAAGGATTGGGATGGGATTGGTAGTGAGGTTGTATGTTTGGAAATAAAGGCATTGGGGGTAGAGGAGTCATTCTACCAATCTCAATTAGATTATAGGCATTTGGAAAGGTATTTCCTCTTTTAGATTTCATCATCATAGAAATCTTAGAATTGACAAATGTAATCAATATCTAATGGGGGTATATTTCAAGTGGGATTCTCTACCATTTTTTTTGAAACTTGTTAAATCCATAGTTCTTAGTTGTTCTAATAATAAAGAAGCATTGCCCCTTTCTTTGATCTTGTTTATCAACACCTAACCTAGTTGATTTCAATCACTAATTAATAGAGAGGATATATATTTCCATTATTCAAGAGTTTTACCTTTGAGTGACATAGTTATGAGTCTCAAGGCAATACTTTCCTCAATGTAGTTGTGGACTATGTAATAGAACTTCACAATGTCATTTAAGTGTTTAGTGGGAGTGACTACATTTTCTCTAGTGAATTGTGAAAGGGATTATTTTCTAACTAGTTCTTAGTGAGTACCTATTCACATCATTAATAAGTTTACTTAGGAGTTAAGTTTCCTAGTTGTCATTTCTAGAAACTAGTATTAATGGGGCCATGTCTCAATAATTAACTTGTAGTTATCTAGGCATTTAATATTTCACTCATGCATTTAAAATTATGCATTAGGCATTTAATGTTTGCAACTAAGGTAGTTATCCAACCTCTTCTGACCTTTCCTATATAAGCAAGTCTCTTGTACATTTGTAAATCATCTTAATTCATTTTTTTCACTTCTGGTGAAATAGCCTCTTCATGTGTTGCTTCTCTCTTTTGTGAAGGTGTTGTTTTGGTTTGCAGACATTCATAGAAGCTTGCTTTAACATGGATTACAAGGTATCATCTAGTATAGCTCCTCATGTTGTAGGAGTAGAAGGAATAAGAGTAACTCTAGTGTTCGATGCCAAGAATATTCTTGGTGGTGTTAAGGTTTCCATGTTAGGATTTTCTTATGTCATGTGTCAATGAATTTACAGGATAAATTGTCTTCTTTTTGCAAATGAACATAAGGGGCTAAACTAAAATATGTGGGTTGGCTCTTATGACAAATTTAGTGGAGGCTCTCGAGGTCATAGATTTCTAGGTTGTCTCAAATAAAGTCACCAAGTGATAATGAAATGCTTCCAAAATTAGAAGATCAAGAAATGTGTGCTTGATTGAAAGTGGGTTTAAGTCCCACCAAGCATGCTAGAAATTGTTGATGGTTCAAAAATGTGTTTCTAGGATAAATAAATGTGTTGTGCCTAACCAATAATAATAGAAAGACTAGTTGATGGGGGATGTGACTAGCAAGACAATCTCTAGGATTAAGAGGTCAACACCTTATCCATTCCAAATTAAAGCTAAACTATGTGGGGTGAAAAGGAAATAAATGATGAAAAAAAAATATAAATTAAAAAGTTATAAGTCAAGATAGAGTTTCTCTAATATCTTAGATAGAGCTTTACAAATCATAATAATAAAGTCAATAGTGACCAAATAAATGACACACATATGCATCAAATGAGCTTATTAATTTAATCATGAGTCAAAACTTCTAGATCAACAACTTCACATATTAATACTTTTGATAATGTTTGAACAACTATATATGGTGCAGCATAGCTTAAGACTATACATACATATAAAGGTTCTCTTATTTTAGATATAAAAGGGTGAGAACGAGTTCTCTACATAAGACTCAATAACTCATCCATACAAAATAAATTCTAGTAATGCATGGGTGCATAGGCATATATTTATAGCAATTTACTACCCAATTATATTTTAAATTTTCCCCAAAGCATATGAACCTTGAGCTTAAGCCTAGAGTAGAAGGAAATTGGTTTTCTCTACAGATTTGATACATTTTAATCCTCATTAGTTGAGATATATAAAAGGGGAAAGATGCAATGTATTAAATGGGTTCCAATGCAAAGTACTATAGTATTTCTCCTTAGGTTGGTGAAAATCCTCTCTATATATTGTAGAGGATTGGGCAACCATTGGGAATAAATTCTCTAGGGTGTGTATGTGAGATTAAACTCAATATTCATAAATATGATTCCCTACCAAGGATGATTTTTTGCAATGGAATTCATGGAGATATTATTAAGGAGATGTAGATATAAAATTTTGAGTACTAGAACATACAATGATATGGAGTTAATGTGGAGTGACCACACATTTTGTGGGTCATTAAATTTAATCCATGTTGGAAAATTAGACAACTTGTGCTTATTTTGAAGAATATTGTCTTTAATTTTTAAAACTCTATGTGAGCATGTCACAAATAGTTTGATTATACTTCCACAAGCCAATACAAAATAATATTATAGATGTGAGCCTTGCACCTAGTGTATATGTACTTTCTTGGTGCAATCAAGATGGGCTTGCAAGATGACATGGACCAACGGTGAAACCTTCTCATGGAATTTAGTTGATATCATTAAAAATATCCATACAATATTGGAATATATATGCCATGGAACCATCTGGTGGTGTGTGGTCATTAGCACTTAGATACTTTGCAAATCATCCTCCCTACTCATAAAACTCAAAATTATAAATTGAGAGCATAATCCATTGAGGTTGTAACACATTACAACCATGCTTAAATATTAGAAGAAGAGATTTGCTACATTTGATGAAGAATTTACTACAAATAAATTTAAGGACATATTGAATTTAAATTGATTTAGGAACACCTTAGTCCAATAAGAAAATGTATGACTAGAAAGTAAGGCAATGAAAAGAATCATTCAATAACAAATTCCTTTCAAGCTCCCTTGCAAATATCTTAGATATAATAGCTTATCCTCAAACATAAAATCTAATAATGCTATAATGAAAGGACACAAATGTGTATTTGGGTCACCTTTTCCACCATATATCATAAATTTAAGTTTTACAAAACCAAAAATTAGAGAATATGCAAATATTTCCAATGATATTAGTATGTGCCAAGCTTCTATAAATTCATCTAGTTCTTGCCCCCCAAGACTAGTGTGAAGTCTTCTTTCAATTGTTTTTAGCTTTTGTATTAATGCATCTAATCTAGAGGAAGGATTGGTAACAAGGGAGGTTTAAGAAATAATCGAATGGATGCATGTAGAGGCTACACAATAAAAATTAGGTTGGGTATAATGAGGTGTGGAATCAAGAATGAAATTTGAGGTATGGGAATAGATTTTAAGATATTTGATGAGTTGAACACATAGGGAGGGAAAGGGAAATACAATTATGAAAGGGATATGATAAATAACTATGGTGGAAGTAGTAATGGTAGTAGGAACAATAGATGTACTAGGAGTAATAGTATTAGTAGGAAGCATGGTAGGTGTTATGGAAGTTATAGATGGAGTGGCAATTGGGTTGAGAAAAAGGAAAAGTTCATGTGAAAATTTGCATATGAGATGTGAACATGGCAAAAGGAGTAAAATAAAGAGGTAGGCCATACTGAGGGAAAAAATTAGGGATAAGTTGAGAGGAATGTACATATTGATATGGGGTAATTGTATAAGAAGTTATAGTTATGGATGGAGGAGGGATGTCATATACTAATGAAAGATCTATAGAGGACCAACTTATCACAAATGAAGTGTGGCATCTCTAACCCAAGGGGTTGTTAATGAATAAGTTATGAATCATATCCAACAATTATGTAAGATTTTCAACATTATCTAGATTATCAAATTATTTTTGAGCCATATGTTCCCCATGATCATAATCTTCATTTTCATGTGAGGCTCATGAATGGGAGGAATAGTTGTACTCATGGGAATATCATTAGGTATTAAATTTGTATTGGATTAATCCATATGAATATTTAAGCATGCACTCCTTCACCAAGGGAGATGAGTTGGAAGATACTTTGGCATACAAGTAATATTGAAAACCTTAAATGATAAAAGGATAGATAAAATTGATTTAAGGGTTAAATAAAATTAGTCAATAATTATATCCAAAACAAGTATGGTTCAATGCATCCTTATGAACAAAAAAAAGGAGAGTATGGTGTTGAATAATATCAAACAATAGTAAGAAAAAACCTAAAAGATGTAGAGAAATGAGTGATTATAGAAAAAAATAACAAAATCTTAATTAGATTTAGTTATATAATATACAAAAGAAGCATATCATAAAAGCAATATGTGGAAGCCAAAAGCCTAGGGTGGATGACAAGTTAAGCTCACCAACTAATTAAATAAATAAAATCAATAAGAACGTCATTAACATATACTATATAAAGTTGGGTTGATAATTTAAAAAATAATTATTCAAAAATAAAATGCAAGGAATTGGGGTACTTAGCTCTAGAATTGGTAATCGAGAAACATTGTCAATGTCATGCTAAACCAATTTTCCATTATCAAAAAATGAATGTCATCAATATAATGAATGTGTTAGAGTTCATGTAGTCTCATAATTCCTTGTAGTTCAAACCAAAGTTCCATGGGGTTGGATCTCAATTAATCTTACAAATAAAAAATATCTGATAAAATACGTTTCAATAAAAATTCTTTCCTTCACCTTCCTTATAGTTTATTGTGTTAGGGGACATTGTTGGGGAGATTTCCAACACAATAAGTGAGTGTTTTTTCTAAATCATCTTGATGTAGATAGTGAATTAAATTGACAATGATGAGTAATATTGAAGATAAAATCACCAACATTTGTATGCCCTATATGTAAATGATGTGGAATTTAATTATATGTTACTATAGAGAAATCAAAATGTGCTTTAATGACTTTCCTTATAAATGTATCATATGCTTACTTTTTTAATAGATGGTCTTAAATTTAAAAAATGAATGTATTTAAATACTATACTAGAATAACATGTTACATGAATGTGTGTCAAGTTGGATCATAATGACTAATAAAAGGGTGTGGAAAAGCTTGAATTTGAATTTGAGTTTTATTTCTCAATGCTTTGGAATTGAACCAAGTCAATCTTGAGTGGCATAGAAAAAACGTTAGGGATTAAATCATAATTTGAAAGCATGTAATGAATATATAGAAGTGTAAATGGGAATATATAACTAGTGAATAAATGATGAATGCATGAGAATAATTGTAAATAGGGAGATAATAGATACATGAGAGGATTGGGACTTGAGCCAAACTTAACACAAGAGTGTGATGCTTGTTAATATGTCATTACATTTAAGAGGTTCAACGAAAGTAGACACAAAACTAAATAAGAATTATATAGATGTACAAATTTTACCATCAAATAATACACATCTAACATAATTATCACTGAAATTATCATGAATTATAGACCGCAAAATAATGATTCATATCTTTTCCAATTTAATATAATAATCAAATATATCTATATATATACACACATGATTATTATGCCTAAGTATTATGGAAGGTTGATTGAAAATGATCCCTCTCACTTCTCTTGCTCCTCTTCCCACCCACATCAATGTCATTGTGTTAGAGTTACTCAAGGACTCAAGTGTCTAGGATCACTTCCAAAACCTGAAAATAACCTCCTACAAGAGGGAAAAGAAAGAGCATAGATTTGCAATAATGGATGCAAGATATGACCAATATGCAATGCTCAAGATTGCATTGATATATTGGACTGACTCAACTAAATGAATTGTCTAGGATGTACAAATGATGTCTTTCTTATAAAGGAAAAGTGTGAGATAGGATTAGACAAGATCTTGACATGTGTCTTAATCATGTATAATGAGACAACTACCTAAAAAAATATTAAATGACTTGGGACAAAAGCATTAAAATCCAAAAGATAAGATAAGATCTAGTGACAACTAACACTATCTAGAAAGATTCCCTTCTAGTACCTAAGTGCACTTAACATGTAAATAGGACCTAGATAAGTAAAACACCTATTTACATCAACATCCCCCATTAAGTACAAATTAGGAAGTATTATTATACAAATGACACAAATATGGGTCCCATCTATGAGGCAATGTTAGGTAACCATGCACAAATGAAATGCATTATCTCATAAATAGAGAAAAAGAGAAAACCTAATGGAATAAAACTCCTCCCCAAAAGAGAGAAAAAATACAATAATGCTTTCCATGAAGAATGAGAGGAAAAAACCCCATAAGAGAGAAGAGGAGAAACCATTCAACCCCCTCAATAGTGAGTCTACTACAATAGTAGAAGCTCAACATTGAATGATGAAGATAATCGAATCTCATCAAACAACATTCATCCCCTTAGGAAGAAAGAAAATCAAGATTATGTGTAGGATGTCTTCCCATTCCTAAAAGGAATATGTGGGAAGAAGAATGATATGTGATGTCTCAAAACTATGCTCAAGTGTCTCCATGTCGATGTCGAAAGATGACACACTTGAAATAGGCATTCTAGGCCACACAACTAAAGATGTCAATCTAGAATCTCCTAGAGATGGATGTAGAACACACTCCAAAGAAAAATATGCCTTCTTTTTGAAGAAAAACTGAAAGGTAGAAATTTTGTTATGGGGATCTAGGGTTTGGGACCTAGAATAACAAAACTCCACACTCTCATTCAAGGATGACCCTAGAGATCTCAACCTTAAGCATGTAAAGGAGAAATAGATCTTGCAATAGGGGTGTCCTAGGAGATGTTTATGAACTAATGAGGGGTTCACCACCAAGTTATGACTTGGAAAGAAAAATGCAATGCAAGGTGTAATGCTTAACCCTAATATGATGCCATACTTGACTAAATGAACTAGAAAAATATGTAAAAAAAAATAGAAAGGTGAGATATTAGAAGTGTGCACTTGGAAATCTGAAGGCGACTGGATGAAGCTTTGAAATGCTAAAAATAGTGACTTTAATACTGACTAGGACTCATATGCTGGGCTGGGTGAATTAGTCCTAGATCTAGGTTTCTATGTAGAAACAAGAATCTGGCAAATGGGTATCTAAATCTATAAAAATATAAAAAGTAACCTAAATTGGGACTCATACGCCAAAATTGGCATATTAGTCTAGTTAGGGTTTTCTAAAGCTTCAAAGTCTAAATTTGTTCTTCAAGGCTTGCTTTGTGCTTCCTAATTAATTTCTGGATTTGAAACCTTGATTTACAACCTATAGAAGTCTTCCAAGTATAGATCCAATGCAAGGTGACAATGCAAGGTGACAACTTTCTCCAAAATTTCTCTTCAAAGTTTCTTCAACATAAACCTTCAAATCACACACTAAAGAGAGGGGAAAATCTTGTTTTGTTGGTGGAAAGGGACTTGCCTTGGTCAAACCCTATTTTGGTAATCAAACCTTGAAATGAAATGAAATAGGAATGGAGAATGATGAATGAACAAAATATGACATTGCAAATCACCAAACCTAGCAATGAAGTGATGCAAACATGTGTGAGATGGCTCAAATGGATGTAGACGTTGACTCTTGGTTGAATATGATAGATCTTGAATGAAAGGCTAGCTTAAATCATAAAACCCTACTTCACAATTGTTAGCTAAAAAAAAAACATGATGCATGAAGACTTTGACATGATGTTTGATGCTTGAATGATGCTCTAAAATGATTGATAATATGCTCTTGAAGACTCTTGAATTCTCTTGTGAATTCTTGAATGCTTTTGTGAACTCCAATTTGTTATTATGAATGCTCTCATAAAAATCTTGGATGATCTCTTGAATGCTTAGGTGAAAAGGAGTGAAAGAAACTTGTATTTATACTTAATTATGCAAGAATTCCTAAAATTACAACACTACAAGCTGACATCAGATCTAGGAGGATAAAATCCCACCAACAATTTGAATTAATTTTGATTTTGGGCCACATGTGACTCATACACCCAAGGTGGCGTATGAGTCCCATTAGGCATAAATTATGTGACCATTTTCAAAAATGCTTTAAAAGGTGTAAAATCAGGATCGGGACCCAAAACCCTAGGTGGGACTCATATGCCCAAGGTGGTGTATGAGTCCCATATCACTAAATCTAGGCCACACAACCTAAAAACACTTGAATTTTGATTGGATGTTGATTTAAGTTAGGATTATCCTCAAAGAGATGCATTAATTAAGGCTTGTGGATGCAAAATAAGGCTAATTAAAGTATAAAGAAGCCCAATTATTAATAACAACCCTAGAAAAGTGTGAAAGAGTGTTACAACACTTTAAAACACTCTAAATAAGGCATGCTTAAGTTTATTTAATTCACAAGGGCCCAAGACCTAATGTGAGTTTGTTAAACACATTACAACACTAAGTCAAGGCATCATTAAGCACAATTTTTGTAAGGAGGGCCCAAACAAGTGTGAAAATGTCACCAACGACATTTTTTGACACTAAATTTAGCCCCCACTTTAGTGAGAGAATGAACTTGCTTTAAACTCACACCAAAGTAGATAAACTCAATTTAAGAAAGGTCCAAGTGTACCAATGCCAGTAAGATGAGATGACAATGATCAAGAGGGGTGATCAAGCCCCTAGGATCAAGATCCCATGGAAAACAAACGTGGGCACAAAAGAACACACATGAAAATGATATAAAGAGCATCATTAAGGCACAAGCATGAATTTCCAAAGACAAAGAGAAAAGAAAAGAAAAATAAAAGAGGGGTGGATCAAGCTTCGACCATTTTTCCATCACAATATGGATCAAGTCTATGATGTTTTTCCAAAAAATGCATACTCACTCTAAGGGAATGGAACTTCAGGCTGTCCGCTAGGTGAGCATCCAAAAGAGGTGAGACACATACACACATGGTTGGTACATGCTCACACTCACACACGAGTGGCTAAGGAAAAGTCATGCCTCAGTCGGGCTTCCTGTGAAAAACTATATCAAAGTTATACCTCCTGATAAATTTAATAAGGTACCACACAAAAATGACCTTTGAGCTTCATGAGGCAAGAAAAACCTCATATGCTTGGAGCTCATGAACAATGAAATTTGAGCTTCATGAGGCAAGCAAAGCTTCGTATGCTTGGAACCCATGAAAAAACAAGATGGCTCCATAGACATGCAAAGTGTATTATGCAAGGTGGCTATATAACTAAAAATGAAAATGCAACAATAAGGAATGTTCAAAGGATTCTTGCTTAGTTCATGTAAGGTCTTTAACTTAGGGGACATTGTGCCTAATGTCTCCAAGAGAGGACCGATCAAAGAATAATAGATTCACAACTTAGGGGATGTAGTGTGTCACATCAAGCCACTAAGAGGAATGTAATATGCTAAGATAGATCACACTCTCGAAGGAAATCACACCTAATGTCATCCAAAAAGTGAAAGAAACATCGCATAAAGTAAGAAGACTACACCATGAACCATGAATATGGAAAATGAAAAAGAATAATGCCAATGTATGTCCCCACTTTAAAGAAATTTCTAAACACCATGATGTGAGCAATTACTTTAAAGTAGCAAATAATAAATGTTAACAATAAAGAAGACATGAGAGCTAACTTGAAAAGCCCTATGTCAAGTCATATGTTTCCAAGTAAAGCTATGCCATGCAAAATAACAAGGGAAAAGGGGTTTCCTCAAAAAATGAAACTCCAAACACATAATAGATATATGGATTTGGGGTTAGTATTTTCTTGCTACAATGTTTTCTAGAGAGCTTGGAACTATCATCATTCCCCAAATACACATAGAACTAGAAGAATGACACAAAGAGATCGAAAAAAAAGAAAAACCTTTTGGGTCAACATGGAAGAGACATGAATATCTCGACACCTTGCATCATTCCCAAAAGGAAAACACAAGACAAAAAAAAGATAAAAGAAAAGCTTTTTGAAAGATTTACAACATAGAGAAGAATGGAGGTACAAATAGAGAAATGTCATAAAGAGAGAAAGAGATACATCAGACAAAACATCATGAGGGATCACATCACACACATGCAATCACACAAAAGAAAAAAAAATAATGCAAAAGACTAGTAAGGCACATGTGAGTCAACCTAGCTAAAGGGACAATGAAAAATGAACTACTAGGAAAAGGCTATCTAATTTTCCCCCCCACTATGTGTAGGACAAGAATGAGCTGAGTTAGGTGATGGGAAAGATCATGTAATGGTGAGAATACAAGATTCTACAATTATTACATGAAAAGGGGTGGAAGGGTATGTTATGCAATCTTTGAGTAACAATCATTACATCATCAAAGTGGAATTTGTTCAATATTATTTTGAATGCATGACACTCATTAGTACTATGTTCGAAATTTGTATGGTATCAACAATGTGGAAGATCTACAACTTTAGGGTATAGTCTTATCTTTTCTTTCATAGGTGGTAATAGTATAAGTCCTTGGTTTAGAAGTATTTGTAATTTTCTTTTAGTTTCAGGTGGTGGACAAGGAAATTTTCATTTCTTTAGTTTGTAAGGCCTTCTATGCTTGCTAGATTCACCAATTTCTCATGTTGAATGTTGAGGAGGATGGCCTAAGATGATTTTTTCATCCTTAGCATTGTTACGAATCATTGGTTATTCTTTAGGAAGGATGACATCCATATTAGGAGGAGGGTCTTGATATACTAACCCTTTAGTGCTTTCAATTTGTATTTTCTCTAAGAGTTGATGATTGCCATGTTCACTTGTACAAGCATCACATCCTTGTTTGCTCAAGATTGTAAAGCCTTTTCCATATGTCTCTTCTAGGTTGATGGGATTGTCTGTCACTTTGTTAACATAAAATGGTTGATTGTTTGTTTGCTTAGAGGAACTAGGTTCACCTATTATAGGGAACTTAGGTTCAACTTTTTTCTGAACTTTAGAGTGTAAGTAATCAAACATCTCAAGTGGTGGTATTATAGGGGGTGTTGGCTGTTCTATTGATGGACAAAAGGATGCATTAGCTTCAAGGTTGTTAAGACAATCATTTAGGAACTTATTCATGATGTCACCATCGTCTCCAATGATGTCAACATCACGAGGAGGACATGAATTAGGAGTTGAGTGAGCATGAGTAAGTTCAATTTCATTAGGGTCATTTCCAAAAGCACAATTTGACACATCCACTAATGATTTCAAAGACATCCAAAGCTTACCAAAGCACATATCCATGATGCAAATTTAAAATTCTAAACTATGCAACAATGTGAAATGAAATGTTGTAGATGCAATTTTGAATTTAAGCAATGCACAAGATGAACTAATTTAAACTAGATTCAATGAATTGAATGAAACAAAAAACATGTAAAATATAATAGAAAGTTATCAACAACAAACAAGAGCACAAAAATAGGGCTTTGAGTTCTAAGAAATGCAGTGCATAATCTACACTAGGAATGATTCGTCCAAGGGGTGTATGAGTCCCAATGAGGATTTTTTTTTTTAAATTCCAAAAATTTCAAGTGATTTTTATGCTTTTTATGTTGTATGATCTGTAACCTAAGTGAAAATGCATATTTTACATGATTTGAGATGCAAAAATGCAAGCTATATGCACTTTCACTAATGCAAAATTTAGAAATCCTAGAATGCAAATTAACTAATGCAAACCCTAATGCAATGTTAATGCAAGCAAGATCTAGGACATGATGATGCACCCCAAATCAGAATTATGATGTTCTAAATGCAGGTTTACCAAAATGAAAGGTGGAAAATTTGTTATGGGGATCTAGGGTTTGGGACCTAGAATAACAAAACTTCACACTCTCATTCAAGGATGACCTTAGAGATCTCAACCTCAAGCATGTAAAGGAGAAAGAGATCTTACAATAGGGTTGTCCTGGGGGCTGATTATGAACTAATGAGGGGATCACCACCAAGTTATGACTTGGAAAGAAAAATGCAATGCAAGGTGTAATGCTTAACCCTAATATGGTGCAATACTTGACTAAATGACCTATAAAAGTATATAAAATAGAACAAAAAGGTGAGATAGCAAAAGTGTGCACCTAAAAATCTGAAGATGACTATATGGAGCTTTGAAATGCTGAAAATAGTGACTTTGATGTTGATTGGGACTCATATGCCAAGCTAGGCGAATCAGTCCTAGATCTGGGTTTCTGTGCAAAAACAAGAATATGGTGAATGGGTATTCAAATCTGTAAAAACCCTAAAAATTGACCTAAACTCAGACTCATACGCAAAACCTAGTGTATCAGCCTAGTTAGGGTTTTCTAAAGCTTTAAAGTTTGAATCTAGTCTTCAAGGCTTGCTCTATGCTTCCCAATTGATTTCCAATTTTGAAACCCCGATTTGCAACTTGTTGAAGTCTTCCAAGTATCTCCAATGCAAGGTGACAACTTTGAAAACTTTCTCTTCAATGTGTCTTCAACCTAAACCTGCAAATTACACACTAAAGAGAGGGAAAATTGTTGTTTTGTTAGTGGAAAGGGGTTTGCCTTGGTCAAACCCCATTTTGGTAATTAAACTGTGGAATGAAATGAAATAGGAATGGAGAATGATGAATGAACAAAATATGATGTTGCAACTCACCAAACCCTAGCAATGAAGCGTTGCAAACACGTGTGAGATGGATCCAATGGATGTAGACCTTGAATCTTGCTTGAATAGGATAGATCTTGAATGAAATGCTAGCTTGAATCATAAAACCCTACATCACAATTGTTATCTCAAAGACAAACATGACACATGAAGACTTTGGCATGATGCTTGATGCTTGAATGATGCTCCAAAATGCTTGATAATTTGCTAGATTGAAGACTCTTGAATTCTTTTGTGATTTCTTGAATTCTCTTGTGAACTCCAATTTTCTTTTATGAATGCTCTCACAAAAGTCTTGGATGATCTCTTGAATGCTTAGGTGAAAATGAGTGAAAGAAACTTGCATTTATACTTAATTATGCAAGAATTCTCGAAATTACAACACTACAAGCTAACATCAAATATAGGAGGATAAAATCCCACCAATAATTTGAATTAATTTTATTTTTGGGCCACACAAGACTCATACGCCCAAGGTGGCATATGAGTCACATTAGGCACAAATTATGGGACAATTTTAAAAAATGCTTAGAAAGGTGTAAAATCAGGATTGAGACCCAAAACCCTAGGTGGGACTAATATGCCTAAGGTGGTGTATGAGTCCCAAATCACTAAATATGGGCCACACAACCTAAAAAAAATGAATTTTGATTGGATGTTGATTTATGTTAGGATTATCCTCAAAGAGATGAATTAATTAAGGCTTGTGTATGCAAAATAAGGCTAGTTAAAGTATAAAGAATCCCAATTATTAATGAAAACCCTAGAAAAGTGAGAAAGTGTGTTACAACACTTTACAACACTCTAAATAATCCATTATTAAGTTTATTTAATTCACAAGTGCCCAAGACCTAATGTGAGTGTGTTAAACACATTACAACACTAAGTCAAGGCATCATTAAGCTCAATTTTTGCAAGGAGGGCCCAAATGAGTGTGAAAATGTCACCGACGACATTTTTTGACACTACACAAAGAAACCTCCTCCAAATGATTTCCAAAAGTATCCACACTCATGTCAAATTGTAGTGGTATAGATGAAAAATGTAGATTTCGACCAAACCCTAAAAAATGGACCAATTTTTTTACTAAAATACCAAGTATATTATATGAAAATAGGGTTCTTTAGGCCTTCTAGAATCAATTATGAGGTCCATTTTACCCCAATATGAACCTAAAAAATATCAATCTTGAATCACCCTCAGATTTGAAAAGAGGTTTTGCAATTATGAAGCTATGACCTACCATGTTAGAGTCACTCAAGGATGCAAGCCTCCAGGATTACCTATAAAAACCAAAAACAACCTTCTATAAGAGGGAAAAGGAAGAACACATATTTGAAATAATGGATGCAAGATATGGCCAATATGCAATACTCAATATTGCATTGATATATTGGATATACTCAACTGAACTTAATTGTCTAGGATGTACAAACAATGACTTCCTTATAAAGGCAAAGTGTGGGATAGGATTAGACAAGATCTTGACATGTGTCTTAATCCTATATAATGAGACAACTGCCTCAACAAATATTAAATAACTTATGACACAAGTATCAAATGCCAAAAGATAAGATAAGATTTAGTGACAACTAACACTATCTAGAAAGATTCTCTCTTAGGACCTAGGTGGACTTAACATGTAAATATGACCTAGATAGGTAAAACATCAATTTACACCAACAAATTGTAGAAGTTGCTCTTGTGCTCCATAGTTACTTAGCCTTGTGAGCTCTTTTAGTGCTTTAGCATTAAGTATTTTTCCTTTATTTAGGTGGCTTAGATCCTTGGTGAGGTTTCTCATGATGTTCTATTTTCTTCATCCTCTCTTGGTTGATTTGTATCAAAGACCCTTTTGCATACTTCCCAAGTGGTTTTTGGAAAGCTATCTAATGCTATTCTTTTCTCTTCATTTCCTCATCTTAGGGTTGTTATTGTGACATCTAGTGATCATGTTTCTTTTGTACATAAAGGTGGTCCATATCCTAGTGTTAGTAGGCACATTCTTCTATTTTAAGATCCTCTTCTACAAATATGAGGATTAGGTTTTTTGTAAATGCATTTTGCACTAGTTTCTCTTCTCTTCAAAAGAATGTTGCTCCTATTGCTATTCTTGCTACTCCTCCAATTGGGATAAACGTGATACCTTCTACTATGCCTCTCACTTTAGTGATTTTAGGAGATGAAGAGTTAAAAAATGAGGATTTTTCTTCTAGAAAAGGATTGATATGGGATTTGATAGACTATGGCCTTGGCTTCAAGATCTAAACCTCTAGATTTGTGAGTAGTGGTTCCCTTCCATTGATGAAAAATAAAAATTTACTCATGTGCTAATGGGTTCTTTGCAGTTTTCTTTGATTTGGTATTTGATTGAAATGGTATTATTGATGGTCACTCCTAGTTTTGAAGATAAAATGTACTTATACTAAAACCTTAGGTTTCTAACTTTAACCCTCTCATTGAATCTTTTAATCATTTGTCAATTTGGATTTGTATCTTGAACCCACCTTTTATTTTTTGGTCAAACTCTTACTATAAAAGTATTGGTAACTTAGTGAAATAATTTATCATGGTGGATTAAGCCACTACTATCTTCTCTCAAATTACTTATTTCATGTATATTAGTGGATTTGGACTTGTATTTTCCTCTCCAAGCGAAGATTGTTGTGCATTGTTGATCACTCTTGGAGTCAACCCTTGAATTATGAAGGAATCCCCTTCTAATGGTGACATTGTCTTGATACAAGACATTTGCCACTGGATTGCCCATTTTTGAAGGTCTTACATTCTTCATCTTGGTGGAAGAATGCTCTATATGAACACCTTATGATGAATGTGGTTGATGTTTTGTCTTAGACACTTCTAAGCCTCTTGTTGTTGTTGTTGGGAATGAGGCACTTTCCCTACTTGTGATACTTGCTACTCCTACTCCTTCAGTTTTCAACCCAATTGCTATGGTTGGTGGTAGAGATCTTTCTCTTGTTTGCATGTCTATTTCTCAATGGTAAACTTCCTCGACTAGGCTTTCCTCTCCGCTAGTGTCGCCCCTTGTATGTGTTTCAAAGAGTCTGTCTCTCTTGTTTCTATGGATTAGGATAATGAAGTTTCTTGGATCGTTGTCCAAAGAAGGGAAAAAATGTCTTGCAAAGCATGTTTCTCAAACTTGCATGCGAGCCAAGGGTGTACAAATTCACTACAACAATATCTTTTGTCTTATCTCTTCCATACAAAAGAATGAAATTCTTTCAAAAATCCATCTACATTTATTTTTAGTGTCAATTAAATTAAAAAATGTATTACACTAATTCAAAAAATCAAATCACAAATAGAAAATTGAAATACAAAATAAACAATCACATCAATTGTTTTATGGAGCAATCATGGACAAAGGGTGCGAAAGGGAGAGGGGGTTGTAGTTTGAAATTTGTAGAGGGTGATGACAATGAAGGAGAGGATGATGATTTTGATGGGGTCATTTGGGATGTTGTGTTGCTTCTTTTCCTCGAGTTGTTAAAGTTTGGTGTTGCATTCAGATTTTTCGTGTTTGAAGGAGTAGCTACATCTGGTGTTGTGGTTGGGTCTTTCACTTTTTCCATTTCAAGAGATAACTTTCATATCTCTATGAAACATGATTTGGGTGTCTTTTTCTTTCCTTGGCAGATTTCAGACCACAAGAGGTTTTTCTTCTTGTGGTGTTCTCTTCTATGCAAAGTTTTAAGGGCTTGACTTTGTCTTCTTCTGAGATTGAGGCCTCTTTCCCTATGGTGAGGCCTTTTTTTCTACATGGGTGCTTTGTGGTTCGTTGCTTCCTAGTGGTTTCTAGAGTTACTTTTAGCTTTGGTTCATCAAGGATGTGGGCTTCTGCTAGCTATTTGAGCACTTGAGAAGGCTCTTCTCACTCCATGGGTGTTGGTGTTCTTATTTTGAGTCATCTTTGGCATGTGATGGTGATGCAGGGTTCTTGGTTTTTCATTTTTATGAGAATATAGGTGTTGTGGTACTGGGATTTTGGGGGAGAGGTGTGAGGTGGTACCTTATTGAGTTGCTTTTTTGAAGCCTCTCCCTTCCATGGTTGCATGCTCTTCTGCCTTTTGGCCTCTGTCTTTTTTGTTTAGTCTGGTGCAACTTGTTAATTTCTTTTGTTGTCTTTCCTTGAGGTTGATGCCATGTGGATGGTCTTCCTTGTGAAGATTCTCTATTTAGTGTTCTTTGCCCTCGCTAGTGGTGCTCAATGGAGTTGTAGCTTTGGTTTTTTCTCAGTGGTGTCCCATTTTCACAAGACTAGAGGCTTACATTCCTCCAAGCCTAAGGCTCTGCTTAATTTTTCAAACCCTGCATGGTTTATAATGCTTATACTATATTGTCGGGGTTTGGTCTTTTTTTGCTCTAGCTTCTTAAGGGTGCCTCTATGGTCACCATTGAAGTTTTTTTCTTGATGGTTGGGTTACTTTCAAAATCTATTTTGTCAACCCAAAAGTTTACGTTTATGGAGGAAAATTTGTTTTGATCTCTTTATGGACTGTGAAGCCCTCAAAGTTAAGGGGATGGATATTTTTCATTTGCAAATGGTTTCCTACTGTTGGTGGTGGAACTTAGAGGATCCCAACTCTGTGGTATCATTGTACACAAGAGCTCTACTACTAGTGTATGGGATGTAGTGGTGCTTTTTGAAGGATACTTATCCTTTGATGTCCTTGGTGAAGATTTTCTTGGAGGCAGTGACAACCTTGATTCTTGTCTTCTTGCCTACATCCCTCAAGCGAACTTTTTTGGACCTCATATGTGGTGTGGAGCCTCATTTCCTAAAGGGGTTGGATTCTTTTGGTTTGTGGGAAACTCGGATTGTGATGCTTCGGTTGAAGGTTTCCAAAGTTGTAGTCGCTACCCTTGTTGTTATGTCCTTGTGGCCCTTGTTGTTGAAGGATGTCATTTTTTCCTTTTCCATTGGAGTGTCGCTTGCTTGCCGGCTTTGTAATCAATGTATTCTATTGAGGGGGATACAACTCCTTTTGAAGTGGAGACCCTTTTGAGGTGGAATTGGGTTCTATGGAGGAGGCTGGGTGTTCACTCTATAGTTTGTCTTCTTTCCAACAACCCCTATTGAGGTGTTGGTTTTTTCTAAAGAGTTGTGAATTTTGTGGAAAGGGTTCTTATTTCATCTTCTCTTATAGAGGGGAGCTCTCTCTTATAGAGGTGGAGTATGAGTTAGATAGTGGGGTTGGTGGATGTTGCAAGGGGGTGTTTGCTACTCTTAATGTTGTGCAATACAACTCTCCTATTGAGGTGGGGAGTCCACATGGGATAGAAATTTTTGAAAGGAAGCTCTTACTGCACTTTTTTTTGGGCCTCTCTTATGAGGAGATTCTGGTTGTGTGTTGTGGGTTTTCAACATCACTATGTTTTTTATTTCTTTGGGTGCAATAATGTTCTCATTGAGCAATTGGTTTGTTGTAGCGTGACTATTGTAGGCTGTGTTGTTGCTTGGTTGAACCAAGCTGTGTTTGTGAGTTGTTAGGGTTCAAGGTCCCTATAAAAACCTAATTGTATAAAGTTTAAGGTTCCCTTCAAAACCTTATCTTTCCAGCATGTGTAGTCTAGTCTATCTTTCAATGGTTGTTGTTGTTAGTCCACTGGTTGTCTATGATATATCTATTTGCAATAGGGTTTCAGGCCCCTCCAAAACTTGTTTTTCCCCTAATCAAAACAAATAAACACTCACTCCTTATTTTATTCATAACACATGTATTACATATTTATAGTCACTAAGAACTTCAACAACCTCCTATAATTTTGCTAATTTTATTAATAGCTAACTAGACATCTAATCACAACAAACTAGAGAAGACTAGACACATATGCTGCTCTTTATTGACATGTTGATGACATAAAGTTTTGTTAAATTGTTGAAGTGTTATATTCCAACACCCCCTCTTAATACTGCAACATCAAACTAACTAACAACATAAAAACAAAAGGAAATACATTATGAAGAAGTTGTTCTTTGAAAATAGTTCTTAGACTAGTAAGTATTCTTCAAGTTGCTCCAAAATTATAGGTAGCAATCTAGCTATCATCCAAGTTCCTAACTTCATTGGACACCATTTGCACATGAAGTGTCTCATTACCCTCGTAAACGTATGATATTGAACTTCCAGATTTCAGATCTCCCTTGAACTATTGGACACCAATCCTCACATGTATGTCTCGTAACCCCAATGAGGTATAGTTTCTCTGATCCACAAGAATTTTAGACTATTGAGTATCTATCTATCCTCCGTTGCATCCCTCCTTGTCTTCAAAGTGTTGACCTCTTCAAAATAGAACAACTGCTCCATCTTCAATAAAGTCATCATTACTATTGACATTTGGTGGTTCTTCATCAATGGCTAGCATTCTCTCAACTCTTATTGCTCCATAAAACCTCAAGATAGATGCCTCTCTTTGAGAAACTCCTCCACAAGAAACCACATGCAACATTCAAACTATCACACACTCACAACAAGAAAATCTCCATTAGCTCTGATACCAAAAAGGAAAATTGAAACAACAAATAAACACACTACTTATTTTATTCATAAACATGTATTATATGTTTATAGGTACTAATAACTTCAACAACCTCCTATAATTATGCTAATTTTATTGACAGCTAACTAAACATCTAATGACAACGAACTGGACAAAACTAGACACATCCGAAACACTTTATTGACATGCTGATAACACATAGAATGTTATATCCCAACAATCACACCCTAAAATATTTAAGTAAAAACAAGCCTTCAAGTTTAAAAAATTAAAAAAACACAAAGCACCAACTTCAAGATGAACTTGAGTCATCACAAATCTCAAGATAAAGTTGAAAACACACGACCGCTGGCATGTTCTATGCACCGGTTTTAACTTTATCCATTCCCGAATTGGCACTTCAGTTTTTTTAGCATTAATTGACTAAAAGCCATAAGGGTATGGTCCCATGGAGGGGGGGCTTCCTAAAAAATTTCAGCAGTGCTGCTAAGATTTTTTAGGAATATTTTAAAGATGGTGGTCCCATGAATTCAATTTTGCAATTCAGCTTAAAAGTTTGAGCTCCAAAAATCAAGGGACGAAGTGGAGTAATTTGATAAAAATTAATAAACAAATAAAAATTATGTCATTTTTTAGTTTTTTTTAGGAATTTAAAATTCAAAGTAATAGACAAGTGGCAGAAAAAATTCCTAAAAAATTCCTAAGCTGTAGGGGCAATTTCTAGCCCCACCTCAATTTCACCCGCTGAAATCTGTTGTCCTAAAAGGTAGGGGCTGCTATTTTTCAGGAGGAGATTCCAATTAATCCTGTAGCATAATTTTGTTTGCTCCATGAGACCACTTGATCCATGAAAATAGAAGCCCAAGCCGCCCCATGGGACCATACAGTAAGTCAACTGACGCTAACTCATCCCGTGATATACAAAACCTGTAAGTACAGAAAACAATTTAATTTTAGCAAGAAGTTAAAAAATTTGTTTATTGAAAAAAAAATATATAGATCAAGACCAATCCCTGCATTACGGAGTGCCTTTCCTAACTAATTTAGCGGAATTTAAAATTTTGCGTTTGGACACGTGTACATTCACGAGACAGTCAAATATGGTTTTATAACATATGCATTTAGAGCATCAACGTGTCGGAATCCTTCCGAGCGTGCGGGAGCTCACTGCAGGCGTTGATTTCTTTTGTCGTGGAAAATGTGGTATGTTACAGTTACGTTTAGAGTATTTAGGTGCTCCGACTGGGTTTTGCAAAATTATAGGATTTGTGATCATAATTACCGGATTTGAAGTAGGAATTGGAGGAAATTTAGGGATGAGATTGAAACTCGCTAGGGACGTGGACAAAAAGACGTTTGATGAAGTTTGAAACATCGCAAATGCTCAATCCCATTAGTGTGAATTTAAAAGGGAGGAGGGGGCGTCCCTGTTGTGTATGCAATGACAGTATTCTTGTAGATTGCAGGGGGGATTTTGAATTACAGTGGTTTATGAAGTAAACAGTAGTTTGATTAGTGATTGAGAGTTTGTATATGGATAGAGTATATTGAACCAGATGTTTTGGATTGAGAAAGAACAGGGGAGTTTGTTATATTGATTTAGATGGATATGATTGAATCGAGTGCTTGAGGAGACAGAAACAATTTAGAAACTTGCAGTTTCTTGAATTCGTTTTGTTCCAGTACAAGGCAAATCCTTCTACTTCAACCTCAATGTTCTGACATACAGAGACCCACAAAAAAAATAATATGTTTGATGCATGTTTGATTCCTGTTTGAGAGGAGATTGTGAGATACAGAGACTCACAACAATGTTCATACCTTATGTCTGTGATGCACCCTGTTGGATAGATTGGTGTGATACTCAGAGACCCACAAAAGAATGCATTTGATTTATCCATGTTTCACTGTGTTTGAAAGATTGCTGTGATTTACAAGAGACCCACAATAGCATTCGCATCTTTCATTCCTCATTCGTTGTGTCTGAGAGGGGGTTGTGACATGCAGAGACCAAAACAGCATGCATTTATTTTGTTCGCTTTTTATTTAGTTATGAGAGATTGTTGTGGCATACAAGAGACTCAAAATAGCATATATTTATTTCATCCTGTTTTAGAGATTGATCTGATATACAAAAACCCACAAAAGCATGCATTTATTTTACCCCTGTTTCATCCTATTTGAGAAATTGTTCTGATATACAGATGGCCACAGAAGCATATGCATTTGTTTCCTCGCTGTTTCATTCTGTTTGAGAAAAGTTGTGATATGCAGACCCACAATTGCATTCATATGTTTTATCCCCGTTGTGATTATTTGGCTGTATTTTACTGATTTGAGGGAATAATTCAACTTAATTCTGTTAGAGAGATTTTCGCCAACCTTGTCTGTCTTGAGCTGTCTATATGTTACATTTAGTAAATGTGTTTTTCTGCTTGTTCAAGGTCATGAATGATCAGCTCTTTACGGAAGTGCGCGGTTTTCTTCTGCTTCCCCATTGACCAAGGCCATGAATGACCCACCTCTGTATACAACTGCTTGATCTTTAAACGCGCAGATAAAATTGGCGAGATGACAGAATCACCACTTACTTATATTCATCATAATTTGATCCCATAAGGCATGGTCAGTTATATGGATATATACAATGTATATATATACATATCTAAATTTGTATATTTATAGATTGTGTGTATATGTGTATAGACACACATTATAAAAGTACTGTTGATCCACATATTAAATCCCCCTTGGATAGATAGTCAATCTGAATTTGGGCACTAGTGCTCCAGCAATATCCAGGAACATCACAAGCTCTAGGTTATCAATTGTGTATCCATCAAAGTCAAAGGCGAGTGACCCTTGAAAGATTAGGATCTATATTCTATCTAGTTTCCAGTATCTTCTAAAGTTTTTAGTCAGATTTTTTCTATAGCATAGGCAGCAGTCACTGTTATGCTGACTTGTTATTGCCGCGATGATAATACAGGACGACTAGGAAAAATTATTTTATTCATTTGACATAGTGTGCATATGTCCTGTTCTGTTTGTTTTCTATGCCTAGGAATTTTATCTAGATGTATTACATGCAAACTACGGAACTTTTAGTGATGCCAGCAAAGGTTTCAGTTATATTTGTTTTCATGCAGTACAATGATGAATGAAAAGTTTGAGATACATTTGCAAATCCGTCTTTTGTTCCTGGATCCTTGTTTTGGGTGTTGTTGATCTGTGGCTATTCATGTATGTAGGAAATGTTCAGCTGATTTTGTCTGTAACTATAAAGCCCTATTTTGTATCTCAGTGCAGCCTTAGAAATTGGATTTTGACCTTGATTCCATAATAGTAATTCAGATTTGTACTGCAGATGGAAGGAGGACCTGTAAAGGTTGATGCCCAAATTTACAACATGTCTTCGCTTGGTCAATAAAAATCCATATGTACTCAAATTAGCTTTCTCAGCAGGCATTGGGGGCCTGCTGTTTGGTTATGATACAGGTCAGAAATCATACCCGTAAGCATTTTTCAAGCTCTTTAAGGATTGTGATATAGAGTCGAGGTAAAAAGGTACACTTATGTGTTCAATAGGATGCCAATGACCTGGTTGGGTTGATTTTATTTACTTACAGGTGTCATATCTGGTGCGCTCTTGTACATTCGAGATGACTTCAAAGCTGTGGATAGTTCTACAACATTGCAGGTATTCTATACTATTATGTATAGTTTAAACGCTTCATGATAAATTGGTTATGAGATGTTACTTCTGAATTGACTGGCACTAATGAATATGAATACAGGAAACTATTGTGAGTATGGCAATAGCTGGGGCAATCATTGGTGCCGCGATAGGAGGATGGTTTAATGACCGTTATGGAAGGAGAACAGCACTTCTCATGGCTGATGTTGTGTTTTTTGTTGGAGCAGTTCTCATGGCTGCAGCAAACATACCTGCAGTTCTCATTCTTGGTAGAGTATGTGTGGGTTTGGGTATAGGCATGGCATCATTTACTTCACCACTTTACATTTCAGAGGCCTCCCCCTCCAAAGTGAGAGGAGCCTTAGTGAGTACTAATGGCTTTCTCATCACTGGAGGTCAGTTTTTATCATATATCATCAATCTGGGACTCAGTAAGGTAATTTAACCTTTCAAATCTATTTCATATTTCTTTCAGAGATAAATTATTTTGGAAATATGAGACTTTACTTAGTATATGGAAATCTTAGCAGCCACAGATTGCAATGAATACGTACATGTTTTTTCTAAACCAAAACTATTGCCAAAGTTTTGACTATATTTTTACTAAGCTGTAGGGCATTTCTGTGATTGATGTTTAGAGGATATATAAGTATTTCCAATTAGCTCAATATTTCAAAAAAATCTTTTTCTGGGTTCATAAGATCACATCATCATGTATTCGAACTCCTGTGAGTGGGGAATGGAAAGAGGATTCTTCTGATCATAAAAATGTATGGATATTACAGGCACCTGGTACTTGGAGATGGATGCTTGGAGTTGCAGGTCTTCCCGCAGTTTTGCAGTTTTTCTTGATGCTTTATTTACCGGAATCTCCTCGTTGGTTATACAGAAAGGTATGTAGTGCAGGCATGAGCTGCATGGTTGGCTCTTCAGAAAATTTGATATTTTGTTTGGTGATTTATATGCCTAGGGACTGCTAGAAGTGAAGCTATTGGCATCACAAACAGTTTCTCTAAGCCTTCAAACAATCACATCTCTTTTAACTGATATATGCGCTGTTAAAATTGGAACTTTTCTGTTGGATACAGTAAAGAGAAGCAGAGGCAATTGCCTTCTTGAAGAGGATATACCCCCCTGAAGAAGTTGATGCTGAAATTCAAGAGCTAAAAGAAACAGTAGAACAAGAAATTCGGTTGCAAGGAGATTCTCACAGTTTTAATTATGGTCAGTTGTGGACGGTGAAAGAAGTGAGATATGCACTTATTGCAGGTTGTGGACTTCAAGTAAGCGGTGACCATTAACCAAAATCCTGTTTTAGCCCTTGCCCTCTTGTTTCTGGACTGACATAATATATTATGCTTGAACTAACTTCTCTGACAAAATCTTTTATTGAACAGCTCTTTCAACAATTTGTGGGTATCAACACTGTCATGTATTACAGTCCTACCATTGTCCAGCTAGCTGGATTTGCATCAAATACAGTAGCTCTGCTGCTATCTCTTATAACATCAGGCTTGAATGCATTTGGTACTATTGTTAACATTTCTCTGGTTGATAGATATGGAAGGAGGAAACTCCTAATTTTCAGTCTGGTGGGAGTCATTGCATCGTTAGCTATATTGAGTGGGGTATTTCATGTAACTACCGAGAGCTCTCCTTTAGTAAGCAGAAAATCAACACAAGGATTTCAAGGTTACCAGTGCCCAGATTATACTTCGACAAGCGGTACATGGGATTGTATGCGATGTCTAAAGGCCTCGCATCCAGAATGTGGTTTCTGTGCATCAGCAGGGGACCAGGTATTGACAATCTAGCCAAATGTTTTTCTTACAGCTTTTTGCTAGAGGGTTTCTTAGTATTAGGTACTGAAAATGGTGCATATAAAACTATAAAATAACTCTGCAACAAGAACTCAAAGTTCCGGCTTACATTTTTGTTTCTTCTGTTTTTGAGGTTGAGGCTACCCAGTCTATGAACATAAACTAACATCTGTATGAGCACTGTTTGACAGCTGTTACCAGGAGCTTGTTTAATCTCCAACTCAACAGTGAAGCATATTTGTCAAGGTGATTCTCGTCCATGGTTCACCAGAGGATGCCCAAGCCGTTTTGGTTGGTTGGCTGTTGTAGGACTGGCACTTTATATCATTTTCTTTTCCCCTGGAATGGGAACAATCCCATGGGTGACAAACTCCGAGATATACCCTTTGCAGTACAGAGGAACCTGTGGAGGCATTGCTGCAACAGTGAACTGGATCTCTAATTTGGCTGTTTCACAAACCTTTCTCACTATGACAGAAAATATTGGCACTTCCATGACATTCTTGGTGTTTGGAATTATATCAGTGCTGGCACTTTGCTTTGTAGTAGTAATAGTACCTGAAACAAAGGGCCTTTCGCTGGAGGATGTTGAAAGCATGTTGCACGAAAGAGTAAGAAAGTTTAGTTTTCTCTTTGGGAAGGTCGATGATCCCCTACCTTCAACTGGAGGAGACCCAAATGTTAAAGGGACTGAACTTGATCACTCTTAGATAGTGAAGTGTAACCTTTTTGTGTGGGATATGAAGTAGAGCTTTCTGCATGTCAGCTATGATATAATGTGTAGTTCATTGAATAATGTGCTATAATGCTTATTTGTGAGGCTAAATAGAACTGTTTAAATTTAATTGGTATTTGATTGTTCTGCTAATGTCAAGGGAAGCTGAAATTGCTGTACAAATTTAGTGACTTCAATGATTATGTACTAGGCTATTCCCTACCCCATGATTTACTTATCTGAATGGGATGATGAATCCTTTGTTTCTTTCTTTTTTGGGGTGTGCTGTCTACTGATGGATCAAGTACTCAG
Organism: Sequoia sempervirens; assembly: GCA_007258455.2. Lineage (NCBI taxonomy): Eukaryota > Viridiplantae > Streptophyta > Pinopsida > Cupressales > Cupressaceae > Sequoia > Sequoia sempervirens. The sequence continues at coordinate 38,863 of VDFB02028739.1, forward strand.
TGATTCCTTCTGAGAACATGAGAATGATTCTAATAAGACTCCAAAAAAAAAGTGTGATGGAAAGGTTGGCTATTCAAATGTCAGCACACCTAGAAAAGCAGTATGATATTTGTCATAGCCATTAAGTTATCAACTGTCACCTGCCTTGTTATGTGTGATGTAGTGCCCCCAATTTGTGTAGTTCTGAGGTGTGCCATGCAATCTATGTTTCAATCCCCATGACAGGAAATTGCTATTTCTTTCGTCAATCCCCACAATGGACTATTGGTATTACCTTGTAAAATATATAATAATTATATTTGTGCTGATAGTACTTGCACTGTTCGTCAAATATATGGAATGAATTAAATTAATTTGATACTATATAGTCTAACACCGTGTTTCTCAGGTGTGAAAATCATGCAGTCCCATGGAAAGAGCTTGGGGTCTCTTTTTTTTCCTTGGTGGTTAAAAATTTTAAGTGAGTGTTGTTGAGGAAAATTTAGACTAATTTGAAGGAAGAGTGCAAACGAATTTTAAGTGAAAAACAAACTTAAAAGTGAAAAAATGATATGCAAGCGGTTTCATAGACATAAAAGACCTTTTGTTGGTGGACACTTTTAGCCTGCTATTATAAAAGAAAATATTCATTTTAATTTGTAATTACATTTTTTAATTCTGTAAGAATACTTATAAAGTAGAAGTAGGAGTCCAAGCCTCTTCTATGGGACCATCCTCTTAGAATTGAAAAAATGTATGTACAAGATCAAAATGATTTTTTTGTTTAAAAATAAGAGCCCCACATAGACATTGAAGTTCATTTACATGCAAGAGGTTTTATGATCTGAATGAGATGGGTTTTATGCTATGAATAAAAATATGCTTAGAATGAAATGGTATCTTATCTTAAAAGAGCCTCTACTTATTTAATACACAATCCATAAAATTTAGATGTCATCTAATGACATCATGTAGATTAAAAGACCACTAAGTGCCGTGGGAGAAATTTCTAGCTCCACCCCCTAGTGAATAGTCACTAAAAGTTTTAGGACATTTATAGTCTTTGATTTGTCAAAGATAACATTCCAATTAATCTTAGGGACTTGTCTCATAATGATTTTAGAAGAACTTGAAGCTACTTGCATGTGGCTACTCCCTTAGACTATGGTCATATATATATGGGCCCATAGAGGAGGTAGTTAATATTTCTAAAATATTGGTGTTTAGAAAGCTTATAAGCCTTATTCTAAGTGTAATAGTGAAAAGGTGCATATATTGTATTTTTGTTTCATTCATTTTGTATTGATTTTGACTATGCTATTCTAAATTCAAGGACTAGTGTATAAATGACATGATTATACATAAAATTTGACAAAAAAACTTGAAACTTAGCATAGCCCTAGAGTTTATATTTGATTGTAGTTTATTAATTTTTTATCCAAGGTTAAATATGTAGGCACAAATCTTAACATGCTGATTTTTAAATTTAATTTAATAATGACTTAAGTTGACTCCCTTGTTACTAGCCATTACTTACCAAATCAAGAGAAAAATATTCAATTTACATGCTAGGTGGTTATAATAAAGCCCTAATTATATTTGCATATCAAAGGATCATCACTTACCTGATTATCATACTCACTTAGAGAGATCATAGAGCATCACCAACTAGCATTAGCATTTATAATCTTCATCATAAGCATCAAATAGGCATATTGCATGGTTGCTTAGAATGTCTTTGATCATTGTTCAAACTATTAAATTGAAAAAAGGAGTTTGACTAGCTTAAAAAACCCATGAGTTTTCCTCTAATCTCTTACCCTTTTGGTGAATGAGATATTCATTGTCTTCGCTAGTGAGACATCTTAGAGTCTTTGCTAGTGAGGCATATGTACATATGTCTACGAAGAAGTGGTTGAAGTTGGAGGATAGGGGTATAAAATGTATTTTCATTGCCTATGGTGTTGGTGTGAAAGGATACAAGCTTTGAGACTTTATGATTGAGAGAGCTTTGTATAGTAGAAGTGTCATCTTTAGATAAGTTTTCTTCCACAATATTGCAGTTAGAGAAGGATGTAAATAAAGATGTGGTTCAACTAACCCCAATGATCAAGAAAGTTGAATTAAAAATTCACAAAAGAATCTTTGTTAGGGTTTTTTAGTCCAAATATTAGAATATCACATGCATAAAATTATTATACAAGATTGTAATATTCAATTTGTTAGAACAAATTATCTATAAAAAGAAATGGTTATAGAAAGCTATACTAATTCTCCTATAATTTAGGAGACACAACTCCTAAAAATATGTAATTTGTATTGAACCAAATATGAAGAGGAATAGAAATATTTCATAAAATTTTGTAGGCTTATATATGACTCTGCCCAAATTTTTGATATGGTATCAAAGTGTGCCAAAATCCTGAGATTGAGAAACCAAAACATAGCTCCTTTGTGCTTTCATTCTGAAGTGTGGGAAACTGTAGGTGGTGTCCTGTCTAATCTATCTGGTCAAATATGAATGATGCGTGAAATTTCAACACTATACTTTTCAACAGCCACCTCCAGAGTCATTATCATGTGTATATAGACTTTGTTTATAAATTGAAGGATCTTATATTGAAAATTTGTTGCTGTTTTTCAAGCTTAATATGGAGAAAGAGGCATGTGTATCAAAGCATTTGTGGAAACCATGTTCTCTATATTTTTCTCCCCCTCTCGATCATTTTAGATTTTATATATAGTGATCTTTATTGAGGAAGCTATTTTTTCTTGGCTTTGCTAGTGAATATTATAAATGATTGAAAAGTATTTCTGTGTAGCTGATACCACCTCTTATAAATTTTTTATTAATGGTATTCCTTGCATTATTCCTAGTAACGCTACCACAAATGACTTTACCATATCCACTCTGAGCAGTCCCGAAAATACATCAGGTAATCCTTTTGGAGCGAGTGTGATTATCACAACAACACAACTCCTCCCTGATATAAACATAATGAATGTGGGGATGGCTAATCTAGATGTGGCGGTGCGAGGAGTTCTTCCTTCTCATTTTCATCCAAGACCAACTAAAATAGCCTTCGTTTGGGAAGGAAATTTCCTCGTTGGCTTCGTGGACACCACCAACAAGATTATCTCTATAGATATCAAAACAAGAGATGCTTTTGGGATTAGAGGGCACCATGGAAATGCAGGCTTCGATCGTAGGAAGTTTATCATTGGCACAAATGGAGGATGTGGATTGAGTGATTGCAAAATAGGTAGATTTTACTTTGTTGTCAAAGCGTGTTAAAGTTGTATTATTTTGTTTAGAATAGGATACGTTTTTCTTTTTTCTATGTATGAATTATTAATTGTATTGTCATGAAAATAATGTGACTTAAAATTTAAAAATGTTGTTTCAAATGTAATTGGATGCACTATCATTTATACACAATGTCTATCTTGTTGGGGGAATTCTAAAATTGAGATTCAAAGTCAAATTTGCTAAGTAGCAAATTAATTGGAGAATGGAGGCATAGGAGGTTGGAGGACACTCAATGACTTCCCATTAGTCACTCGCGATGAGGTTGCAAAATCGATTTAGTGGCAACAAACCTTGTAAAAAAAAAACTAAAGCCAAGATTAATTTCTAGGTAGCAATGGTAACCGTCTCACATCATTTGTGATAAATGTGGCTGTGATCTATAATGATGCCTACATACATGACAATGATGACTTAGTCCTCATATTTGTTGAGTGATAGTGATTGTATGTGTTTTTCTCCAATCATAGAAGTTGGTAATTATGATTGGATGTGTGTGTCCCTAATCATAATCATTAACTTCAATGTTAGATAGATGTTTTAGTCCCTATCCTTGGTTCCATGGGTAGAAGTGTTTGTCCCTATCCTTGGTTCCATGGGTAGAAGTGTTTGTCCCTATCCTTGGCTTATGTCTAGTAATGTCAATCTTACTAATAAAGCATAGTGAGGTTAATTCTACTATGACTTGTCACGAGTAGATGTGTACATGTGCCTACCCATACCTTATGTTTTTGATGAACTATTGAATGTGTCCATCAAGTATTGTTAGTCCACTTATCCCCATTTGGAGAATGCTGTAATATGAGGGGTGTTAGGAATATTACATTTTTTGGTATATTTTTTATGGTTTGTTAGTCCAAATATTAGAATATCATGTGTGAAGAATTATTTTACAAGATTATAATATTCAAGTTGTTAGAACTTGTCTATAGAAAGAAATGGTTATAAGAGGTTATAATAGGTATTCTATAATTTAGGAGACACAATTCCTATAAATATGTAATTTGTATTGAAAAAAATATGAGGAGAATAAAAACATATTAATCTATGTATAAAATATTATGCAACTTCTAATCTCTACCAAAAATTTGTCAATCTCCACCTTAGTCATTGAGGGGGTCCATTCAAAAAAAGACAACAACTAGAAAGGTATACTCCCTCTAATTAGAGATGTATTTTCTCTTTGATTACTAACATTGATGAGCCTAGGGCTACAAAGGAGGATGTGGGTATGGAATATGTAGAGTCTTGGAAGGTGGCCATGGATGATGAGATGGATACTTTGGAGAAAAATAACACATCGAACCTAGCATCTTTCCCTAATAGATGAAAGCCTATTGGATGTAAATAGGTGTTTGAAAGAAAAATAGGGTCTAATGGTAGTGTTGAGAAGTATAAGGAAAGATTGGTTGCAAAGGGTTATTCTTAGGTTTAAATATTAGGATTTGATTTGATTTGGTTTGATATGATCTTTTTCTTGTAGGGCAAGATAGGATGGATCATGCTAGTGGATAGATAGGATGATATTATGTTGATGAATGACTAGGATTATGTTAAATTTTATGTGGATATAAGATGCATAGAAGTGAAAAATTGGGGTGAGAGAACATGGATAAGAGAAGCTAGTTCAAGGAATGGAGGGTCAAGATGAAAAGGTTATTTTTTGGCATTTTATAGTTAGGTGTGAAAGATTCTTTTTATTTATTTTATTTCTAAATGAGGTGATAAGAAGAATGTTGCATTAGCCCAATTAATTAATTAAACATATTTATGTCATTAATTTATGATGGAAGAAGATTAACATAATTAATTAAGAAATATGATTTACTTAATTAATTTATGAGGGGCGTTTAATTTATATATTAAGTGGTAACATTTACAACAAAAAAAAATTACTTATAAAGTTACAAATAAGTTATACTTTTACAAAAGATAGTCAAATGTTTAGGTCACAATGAGTTTTGAATTAACCCTCTATCCACAGTAAAATCAATACAATTAGTTTTTCAACAATTTTCACAAGTCTACATATCTGAGGTTGATCTATAGTGAAAATGATTTGTTCTATATTCCTATTAATCTTCAAATTAATATTTGTAAAATGAAATTTGAAGTAATAATAATCACAGTAAAAAATAGTAATTTAATAGTTTCTACTTTTTTAATATTCTAGGCCATAATTATTTATTAGAGACATGTTCTCTATCAAAGTAACCATCTATAACCTAATAATAGTGGGTGGGTTGATCAATTTCCTAAATTCTAAATTGGTTTAATATTATAGACAATATTAGTAATTAAAGGGTTTCTCTTAAATACAATGATCTTAGAGGAAACAATGATAGAAAATGACTACTTGACCTACTTTCTAGAGAGAGGATGGGCTTTCAAGACCTTGTGATATCTTGTAAGGAGAATCAAGGGTTTATGGAAAAGAGAATGTAAGGAATATTTGAAAATGGGTTGAATATACATACATACATACATACATACATACATTAAAAATCAAGGTATAACTTACAGAAATATGGAGTGGCTACAAATATGCAATTATATATTCAAGATTACCATAGAAATATTAAGTGATTGACAATTGCAAAAATGAAAGAAAAAATCTGCAATACTGGTCACAAGTTTCCAAACACAAATGACACAAGATATATGTGGAGAAACCCTTGCGGGAAAAACCTCCACACCAAAGAGATCTAATGTTTGAATTAATCTTCAAGGAAGTATATCAATACAGCAATCCTCTCTATAATCTAGTAGCACTTCATCACTTTGAAAACCTACAAACAAATTCTTACAAACCACCATCTCAAGGTTCTAATATATAGAAGTATGTGGGAGAGAATACCACAAATACTATCCCAAAACAACAAGCAAAGTTCCACTTGGAAAAACTAACACCCCACCTAAGTGGACAACCCATAAACAAGGAATAAAATATTAAATTATCACATGGCCTTCACATTGGCGCCTAACCCACAATCAATTAGAATTAGTCAAACCCAAGTGCTCCATAACTCTCTAATGGCTCCAATAGATGCATGCAAGAGCATGCACTAACATGCAAACCTCGACACCCAACCATGCAAGAGCATGCAAAACATGCAAGGACATGCACACCAAAGTGGATCCCACTCACAAATTTGGATTCCCAAGAGTAATATCCTCCCAAATTTCTTTGTAACTGCCACCATAAAGGTCCACCTCTTTGAATGCAATTATAATTTTTCGTAGAAATTAAATAATACATATTTTATCCCTCATGTCCCATAGAACACTTTCCAAAGAATGTGGAGACATAAGTCAACTCAGGATAGCAATTATGATGTCACCTATCCTAACAACATGCATATATGCATACATACATACATAAAAAATACACAAACATATATATAAAATCCTATCCATGTATAAACATGGTGGTAGTTTGAGATCCAATAGGTGATTTGAGTAAGTCTTCAAGTATATTTTTGTCTAGATATAGAGATATCAAGTAGTAGAGTCCATAGGTTGATTAAAGATTGGTTATGGATAGAAGGATAGGATTATAGTGGGTGGCCAAGTGGTATTGGGGGATATAGCGGATAAGAATTATAGGTGGACCGTATGAGGTGGGATAGCATTGGAACTGGGATTAATTTTGGGGTTTTTATCTAAGGGTTGAAGATTTGAAGTTTATATTTTCTAAGGTTTTAGATTTATTCTTTAGGGTTAAATATATTTATTATTTAGGGTTTTAGATTTATTATTTATGGTTTATACATGGTATATCCTTGTTCAAATGACATACATTTGTTTTCCAATTTGAAGGTTTCATTTTATAAACATAAAATTTAAACCATAAAAATATATTTATCATAAAAATTAAAACCTCAAGACAACAAAAAATACATTAAAAATGTAAAAAAAACCTACCTTGATTTCTTTAGGAGGTGTAAGGATGGCGGGAGGAGGTGCAAGGTTGGTAGGAGATGGCCAAGCGGGTACCCTTTCTTGGTTATTGTTGACCTCTTTTAGCTATTGGAAAAAGTGAATTCACAACCATTTGATTATTTTTTTTACAAAATGGGTACTTGTTTAGGACAAGATCTAAAACCATAATGGGTACTTGTTTTGTTTTAAGGATCAAGTACTCGATACTAGATAGGTACCCATTCCTATTAGGATTTTTATTTATTTGAAAATTCCCCCATATGTGGATCCAACTTCTTTCTTTTATCTTGGAGTTCATTTAATAATCACATCCATAATACCAATACATGTAAGGATAGCAATGAAATCAACCACTATGATAAACCATTCATAGAAAGTATGACATATGCATCTTGAAAAATAAAAAATAATAATTGATAACATCTAGATGCCAAAATGAAATAACTAATGTAGGAGATGAAAATTAGCTCACACACCCTAGGATCATTTGCAAAACAAAATATAACCTTCCACAAGAGAGTATGGCAAGATAATATATTTCTTGATATTATGATACAATGATGTGCAAGATCCTTGCTTATATAGATAAGGTGAGAGATAGGATTAGACAAGATCATGACATGTGTCTTAATCCTATAACATGAGACAAATAACATAATAAATATTTGTGGAAATCTTTAGGGCAACAGTCTTGGCAAAAGATTTGAAAGGATTTTTTGATTTTGTAACTGCAAATAAGGGGGTTTTGTCTGATGCAAAAATTAGTCATTTGAATGATCTTGGGTCTGGATTGATTACTATTTTTTCCCTCATTGAATGAGGGAATGGCCTTTCAGATGTAATTTCTTTTGGAGTAATAGAAGAGCGCTATCCTCTCTGGTAGCAGTTTTCCAAAAGAAAAACATAATAAATATTAAATGACCTATGACACAAGTAAATGATATAAGATAAGATAATACTTAAATGACAAATAAGACTTCTAGAAAGATTCCTTGGAGCTAAGTGAACTTAACATGTTTTAATAGGACTTACTAGTGGACTAGATAGGTAAAATACCATATTCACACCAACAACCAAGAGAAAATTCTAGAGGCTTTACAATTCTATTGTATTCTTTAGAGGAGTAGTATTGTAGTTGAGTGTTTTTAGACCATGTGCATGGTTTTATTTTTGAAGATAATTATCATGATTCTATGTGTATCTTGGCATCACAATTTAGAGGGAGCTTTAGTGGTGATGTTGATTCATCACTTGGTGATAGATGATTTTATGTAGTGGTTGTAGGTGTCATGGAAAATATATTAGATCATGATTCTTGTGTGTAGTGAGAGTTATTTCACATCTTAAGTTATATTGATTAGAGATGGTTATCTTAAAGAGATTTGGAGATGTTAACATCTTGGTTTAGTACAAAGGACTTTTGGAGTCTTTGGTGAGGTTTTTATTGATAAATTATCAATTATGATATGAGATCCTTGGTTTAGAAGATGGTTGGTATTGTGCTAGGGTGGATCCTTGATCATGTGTTGAAGCTTTGGCATGATACAGGTGCTTTTGGGAGAAATATATGTTCATTGGAGCAAGCAATATATTCTAGGACATAATATTAGATCATTATTTCATGATGCATTCTTGGAATATGCAAATGTGTAGTGGGAGTTTTGAAACTTTGATAATGGTCCAGTTAGTTTTCTTGGTATTAAGTATATTGATCTTTTACTTGGGAGATTCATAATAGTGTAGTGTTGAATTTGGATTTTAGCATGGATTGATTAGTTGTATGTGCTCATTGATGCTTGGAGACTAAGGTGATGCTATAGTTCTCTTAGGTTTTAGAGACATATTTTGAGATGATTAATTTTTGGATGTTTTACTAGAAAAACTAAGTAGCCTTAACTTGGATATTGATGTGAATCCATGATGGACCTAAAAGGATATTTTTGTTTGAGAGAGTCATTATAGTATCGTGTATCCTAGAGGAGAAATCTCATTTTTTAGTCTTGGTATATATTTTATGGAGAACAATTTTATAGGTATAGTCCACTTTATTTTCAAATGCTTTTCATTTTATGCTTTGTCTTTTGATGGAGATGAATCTTGATCTTTCTCTATTAGTTGAAGAGGGTAAAATTTAGGAGTGTTTTGCATGTTTATCTCCTTGAGCATATGATTTATTATGATAATTATGAAGATTTTAGGAATGTTATTGTAATTATTCTTGGATATGAAATAAGTTTGACATTTCTTGGTTTTAGAGAGGATTTTATCTATGTTGTTTATATAAGATGCATATACTTTTTTGATATACAAGATTGGATTCTTAGGAGTTGTTAAGGTTTTTAAGTTTGCATTTTGAAGGAGATCACTAGTAGAATTTGGCAAATAAATGACTAGGTGACTATAATTTTTAGTCACAACAACTAAAAATGACTAAATTCTACTCATTTTTTGCAACTCAGCTATAAATGAGTAAATAAATGACTAATTTGGTCGTTGACTAAAAAATTATTTAGTCACAGAAATAAAAATGACTAAATAGTTAGTCATCAAATCCAAACTAGACAAAGTTTTTAAAAAACAAGTCGGCCAATTATTGGCGCGATGTATTGGTGAGATTATTCACATTCATTTCAAATTCATTTGTCTTGCTTGACCTTGGGGATTTTTGTTTTTGGAAAATAGGAGCTAGGTTTGGTTAAAGCTAAGGAAACCTAGACATCATTATGATATGGATCATCTTCTCTTGGACATTTTTTCTGCAATGGTTCATCATCTTCAGAATCAAAATATGCATGTCACCTTCATGACTTTGTTGAAACTAGAGAATTTGTCTCACCATCATCAGAGTCTTCTAGACCTGTAGCTGCAAGAAGACTTTGGGAATTTTCTACATCATCTTGTGCCTTATCACTCATATAATTTGCTTCATCTTCCATGGCAACATCAAGTTCCTCCATATAAGAATCATAAGCCTTGTGGTCCTTATCCTTCTTCTATTTCTTCTCAGACTGACCAGCCTCATCATCATCATCACCCCTGTCCTTAAGCTTACTCTTCAATAATTCCTTCACACGTTCAAATTTCTCCTCTTGTTGCATCACCCACCGAAGTTCTTCCTCTTGATTTCTCCTTTCCATCTGAATCCTTCGTTCTTCATCAGCTTTTCATTTTGCTTCATTAGCCAAGACAAGTTGGAAAACTACTTTAATTGTTTCTTTTGCTTTAATCCAGTCATTTGTTTTCAATTCTATGTTGCCAAGCACACATAAAGCATTTGATGAGTTTTTATCCACCTTAAGTGCATCCCCAATCAATTCTAGGATTAGTTGGATCTCATTCCGAGCTTGAGCCATGGCTGCAAGACGTAGATATGCATCCATATAATCAGGAACTTGAACAATTTTGGCCTGTATAAAAGATTTGCTTTTTCAGTATCATGTAGTTGTTCAAACAACCTAGCAAGATTAAATAGTGTTATGACTTTATCCCATGGTAACTCAAGTGAAACACCACCTTCTTCTAGTTGATGGAAGAATTCCATATCCTTAAAGTGCATAGAAAAAACTACATAATTGACACTGGGGCTTTTATTTATGAATTCAATGAAAATGCCATTTCCTATAAATGCCTCCATAAAAGTTTGTTGAGCCAACTCTAGTTCATCATGCTCAAAATGAAGAACCCCAATCTAGTTTAACAATTCAATGGGTACTTCTTCTCTACTCTTCTTCAGAAGATACTTTGTTGTCTTAAGAGAATCTAAGGCTGCATTGGGGTCTGTCGATATTAATAACTCACCCATCTTGATAAATGCTTGGGCATCACGTGGATCTATGCAAGTTTCCTTTCTTAAAATTTCCAAAGCCTTCTCTGCTTGCCCTTGCTGAGCATATATATGGCCTACAACTTTGGTAGACATGTATGAAAATGTGGTAGCATAGACAAGGCAATGAACTTTGGAAAAAATTCCTCAAAGAAATGTGGTCTCATGGTGATGGAATGCCATGACAAGCAAATTGTTATGGATTGTCATGGAATTCCATCACCATGAGACTACATTTCTTTGAGGCATTTTTTCAACCAATTCACTTCCTTGTCTATGCTATTGCTTACTATTATGCTTTGATATATTTTTTCCAAGCATCCATAGCTTGTTTGAAAGCACTTATTTTAGGCTTTTAGCCATAGCAACAAGGAAATGAACTATTTGATAAAATGCTTTGGTAGACAATATGTATGAAAAATGTGGTAGCATAGACAAGGATGTGAAATATTTGAAAAAATGCCTCAAAGAAATGTGGTCTCATGGAATGCCATGGCAAGAAAATGCAATTGGAAGCTGCTCCTAGTTATTATTTATGCAATGTGAAGTGATTGCATAACTGCTTAGGTTGACTTTGTAAAAACTACATTGTAATTTAAAATTTATCATCTATCAACATCTAGTTATTAGTTATGCAATGTGAAGTAATGCTTTGAGTTTGAAAGATGTGAAATGCAATGCAATCAATAATGCAGATGATTATGAACAAACAATTGATACCAATTCATAATATACCCCTATATTCCAACCTAAAATACATAAAAAATCCAATCATACACAATATTATCCACAAATAATTAAGACCAAAATTTGAGCACCAGATTAAATCTTCTTGTCCATTGATTACTTCAAATAGATATTACAATATAACATAAGTCTCCTCATATATGCTTCTATAAATTCCTATGATGATGATATCAAAATTTGGTCTTGGTTTCTCTTTTATAAGAGAAATAACAAACTTCAGACTGTTACAAAATATGACATCTTTTCAAAATTCATGCCCCTTTGTATAAACTAGAATAAACATTAGTTTTTCTTAAAACATAAAACAGAGAAAGTAGATAACTAATGGAGTCCACAACAATTGTGACACCATAGTTCATTGATCTCCGTAAGGCACCCGTGATCACTAAAGATCTATTCAAGATCCTTTCTACATATTAGTGTATCTGAATGTGTAGTTCTTCCACTGTGATAGCCCCAAGGCCTACTGTTTGGGGGGAGGACCCATATACCTTTTCTCCCACTTGCACACTGTATAATCATGTGGCCATTTGTATTCTTTAATTTTCAATATATTTTCAAGGTGAATCTTCCATTGGCTATCTAGTAATCCCCTACCATCCATGAGAAACTTAGAAATTCCAGCATCCAACGCTATTACTCCATCCATGATTAAGTCAAACCTGTCAAGACTCAACTCACCATCCTTTTGTATACGAGTGATGCACTATTGAACAATCTGGCCAAATTCACTCTTCCATTCATTGATGTCCTTCAAGTGGTCATCATCCTTCAATAGTTTTGGCACAAACCACTGATTCAGAGTATGAAATGAATCTATTCTTATTTTGATCTTTTGGTCCTCTCCTTGCATATATTGGAATTCATCTATAACTATTTTTGCCATCTTCTCTATAGGTTTTAATGCTGCAGGAGCCTTAGTACTCCTTTGTAAGATTTTGCACAAGGTTACCAATGTGTGGTGTATGGGTCACCAGTTCTTAAAAAGGGGATCCAATATGGGTAGATGTGTTTTCATCTAATCAACTACCTGCGTCAATGAGCTGTAGCCATCATACACACTTTCCAACTTATCCACAATTAGCTTTATCCTATGCTCGAGGACCTTCTCTAAAACATTACAAATTTCCTTATTCGCTCCTTCCTTACCCTCATTGTTGGCTTTCATTAACTCTTCAATCTCCTGTCTAAGAATGCTCACTTGTTTAGTAGAAGCACTTTCTATATCAACTGGTGGAGCAGGAGGATGCTAGTATAACATTATTTCCTTGTTTTGTGAGGGGCCTGCTCCTTTCAATTGTTCCTTCAACTTCACATTTTTCATGAACAATTTATTGAATTCATGATTTAAAAACTTTTGTTCCTTTTCATGCTCTCCCAATATAGCTTCCATGTCCTTAATTGCAGCTTGGGTGAACATAGCTGAATGCATTTTCATGGTTGCAGCTTCTAGAGGAGATGTCCTTTACTGTTTTCACCATAGTTGTCCCTTTCATTTCCTGCACTACATCTAGTAACCTTGGTTTTTGTGTACTCTTTTGTTTGGTCCAGAATGCCAAGGTTTCAATATTAGGGTTATACCCTATGCTACTTACCCCTTCATCTGAGTCAAACAAGGCAATCAACATTGGGTCCTCCTATGTTCTCACTTGATCAAGTAAAAACATTTTCTTTAATTCCATACAAGGGACAATAAGTATAATACTTTTCAAAATCATCTCTCTAGCCTCTTGTGGACTAACATCAATATTATCAATCCTTAATTCATTAAAAGTTTGGCCTACTATCTAGTCATGCTGGGATTCCTCAGCTCCCATCTTATTTATTTCAACCCTCGCTTCAAACTCTCTCATTTTCATCTTAACCTAAAACTCTTTAAATTCAGGGATTTTGATAAATTCATCATCTTCCAAGAACTTGTGAGCTACAACTACCCTATCATCCTCATGCATTTCTCTTGAACTCCTTCTACCTCAATTTCGGCTCTAGCTTCAGGTATGTGGGCTTCAGTTTCAAGCATAGGTTGGTCCACTTCAACATCATCCTTGAAATGTCTTAACACATTAGCTGATTCTTTTGTATCTCCAACCTTCTCACTTATTTCATAGGAAACAAGTGGCTCTATCTCTTGTGTCTTTTTTTTTAGAAGGTGGTTGTTCAGGAGGTGATCCTGGAGAAGCATGATATACTAAAACAGTATTCAGAGTTGGTTTTGTAATTACAATACCACTCGGCCTTTTGGAAGACAATTTGGAAAGGTCCCCCATAGCTTCTGCAATCTTAATTAATTCGTGAAACTTATTAATTATCATATCAATCCTCTTGATAGGATCTGCTTCCTCTACAAAATAACCCAAGAAATCACTATGCTTCATCTTTCTTTCTTCCTCAAACCTTTTCATAATTTCCCATTTTCTCATCTTGTCATGTGCCTATTGAGGAGTGAAATAATTTCTGATTACATCTTCTTCATAGTCAATCTGGTGAGTAACCATAGCCTTAGTAAGGAGGGTGTTGCTTACAAAATTCATGTGACCCTCAGGGTCAAAAGCTCTTTCCTTTTGAGATTGTAAAGAGTACCTTGATTTTAGATAATTATGGAACTCTTCAAGTGTATCAGATCCCATTGATAGTTTCCAAGATGTTGTCAAATTGGGTAGAAATGTACCCTTCCTTTGTTTACTCATGACATCCTTCTCCATCCATAGAATCTGCCACATGAACTCTAAAAAGGCTCATCGAAGGGGGGGAAACTTTGGCAGTATATGTGGGGCCTATGGGTATCGATAAATCCTGATTATTGTGGTATCAGGTAGAAAAAAACAATCACCAAAGTTATGAGTATGGCCTTGCTTAGGTTTCAAAGCCAAAGGTCTTAACAATTGTAGCACAAATGTTTGTAGTCTTGGTGGTTGGTGGCCAAGAACCCTCATAATTCTCTACACAAACTCATCATAGAATATCACATAATTTGAATTCTTACATCTGCTATCCCAAATATAACACCATAGTTGCACTGGCAACGAATTCCCCTGCTTGTTAATCTGACCCAAACACATCCTTTTGCTCCATCTATCTTTATTTTGGTATAATATCAGGTGGCACAACAAAGAATGTTTCCTAAATGTTATGTAGGCTCTATTTTTTGTGGCTTGCAGAAATGCTTCATGCAATGCTTTTTGAAGATACGAGGCAAAATCATATTCAATGTTCATCTCAGGGTTTTGGATCCTCATAGCCATCATCATTAAACTAACTAGCATTTGTTGTTCTACATCTATCCCAAGTACTTGACAGAGAGTGAAGTAAGTTTTCTTGAAATAGAATTGGAAATCTAAGACTTCAAATGGTTCAGTAGCATAAGGGGATATAGGAATCGCCCTGTTGTTCACACCCCTTTTCATGCAAATGTCCTGGGACTTCATCACTTCTATGGGTTTTCCTCAATCTAGTATATTCTTCTTTACTTATTTACAAATAAATTTTAGTCAGGGCTTTTTTGTTTAGGTCAAAACATTCAATGATGGCCGCTTTAGTCAACACAACTAATGGTGAACCATCTAGCAATCTCAAAAACCTAGTAGCATGATGATAACTCTTAGCCAATACTCTGATGAACTCTACATCTATAATTTTTTTTGGGACAATTAACTTGGAAAATCTAATGCCCATGGATTTGACACTAGAATCTTTCCCTCCCTTTTGTCATAAAAGTACCAGAACAGTTCCCACCTGGAGATAGGGATAAGGGGATCTCTACATCCGTGAGTCACATCATTAAAAACATTCTTAAATCCTCTCTCATTTGATTCAAGGAGTATATCCATGATAGACAGGTGTAAGGACCTCTTTTTAACATTAAATTCTTCATTTTTAGTTTGAGGTTCTTTCTTCTTGGGCGGCATGATGTTTAACTATCTTACTTCTCCTAGTGTATCTAAAATGCACAATTCCAAACAATCTTGTACTCATAAAACTTAATTCATAGTTTAACTGCATTTCTCCTGAATTACAATTATTTTGTCTGATTTACAGACAGATTTAAGGACACACTGAGCTGTGATTTTTGTCACACCTTTTGAGAAGGAGTCTGAATGATATACCACACCCTTCATTTTTCCTTCTCGTGGTATGGCAATAAACATCTTCATGTTGTCTATTACACACTGCTAGCGTACCAAGGGTTCAGATTACTACTGCGGGATCGCGGTAAGAGACTGTTAAGGGATTTGGAATGTTTTTAGTTGGACATGTTTTTTGCTTAAGTATATATATGATGGATTTTTGGCTTTGTATAGGTCTTTCAGTGTCAGTCAGACCTAAAAAATTTATATGTTCAGTAAAAATTAAAAGGAATATAAGGATCAAGGATCAGGTCATGGAGCTCAAGGTTAATTGTGATGATGGAACTAGGAAATTTTTTAAGGTTTTAACACACCTCATGATGAACTAGACTATGTTTTTCCTTCCTCCTGCTTGTGTTATGTTTTTATGAGTTCTTCTCTTGTGAATATATCCCTAAGGAAAATTTGTCTGATACTTGTAATTGTAAACATTTTCTTGGTTTTTGACAGCAAATTATTTTTAATTTTTAAACTGAATTCTATTTTAAGTTTCCAATTGTAGTTATTGGTGGATTGGAAAGTCAACAACTATCAACTTATGAAATCAATGAATTTTTACTGATTCAAGTTGCTGATTTATACATTATTGTTTATTTGGATTTTAGGAAATGAAGACAAGGACTGTAAGGCGTAAATTAGATGATAGTGATCATAATGTTTAGATTCCAAAGATATAATATGAGCACGTACGTATTGAAAAAGTGGCCAAGAATAATAAATATTTTTTCAGTCTTGGTTTGAAAAGGAAAGTTGTAAATCCACCAAGTAGTATATCATTTGTTTAATAGTGTTTAATCAAATTTAATAGGCAAGAGCTTTGTGTATATAAGACATAATATATGATATTTTTTTTGTTTAATAGGAAACAAAAAAAGTACAAAGAAAATGTGGAGAAAAAAAAAGGAAAAAAAGATACAGTTCCACCATCTTGTAGAAGCCAATGCTTTTGTGATTCAACAAATAAAGTTGGTGAAAACGATTGTTGTGATGATGTGTAACTTGGTATAGCACATGGTGATGTGCAGCCTAATATAGCACATGGTGATGTGCATCCTAATATAGCACATGGTGATGTGCAACTTGATATAGCACATGGTGATGTACAATCTGATATAGCACATGGTCATGTGCAACATTGTGATGATCTCTTAGGACTAATTCTAAGAGAGATTATTGAAAAAAATTAGGGAAAAGGAACAATAGGTCTACAGATTTGTTATTTCAACATTAAAGGATGCATTTAATAAAGTGGAATCCATAGAGACCGGTACTGATCTACCTACTCATGCCACACCTGCTGTGGCCAAGGAGCATGAAGTTCTAGTTAATAAAAGTCATGAAGAGAGACCGCTTGCATCTGTTGTGCCTCAAAATGCACTTGTTGCATCTAGAACTTTTGATGGAAGTAGTGGATCAACCAAAAATAATGGTAGTGGTAATTTAATAGAAGGTGTGGATGCTTTTGTCAAAAGATAAAGATTGAGTCAATATTTTTACATATCTACTGAGAGGAATGCAAAAGAAATAAAATTAGAAGGAAAGAAGCCATTCTTGCATGAGGTATCGAGAGATGGTGAGCCCCTTGGGCCAAATGCTACAAGGTTGGCCACTGAGTTGGGTGTAAGAAGTAGGGACCATTTGGATATTTGCAAATCAAATTTTACAAACCAAGATCCATGAGCTGTGGAAAATGTTATACAAAAAATGGAAAATTATTTTGAGACTACTGGTGGACAAATCTCTAGAAAACATTACAAGAAAAGGATGAGAGTTTCGATGAACAATTATAGATACATGTGTAGAAAAACATGTTGGGAAAAGAGAGGTTCGACTCCAGTCTATCTCCCAAAGAGTGGGAGGTATTGAGAGAAAGTATGCATTTCAAAGACTATTTGGTAAAGAGTAACAGAGGCAAGAGAAGAAGAGATAATGTGAGGGCTGGATATACATTTGGCTGAGGTGGGTTGCACACCAAAATGGAAAAAAATGTAGTAAGTGTATGGATTTTTGGTTCAATTTACATTGTGTTATTTATTTTGATTTTTTATTGAATTGACTAAAGGTTGAAATTGACATTGTATTTTAGGTGGAAAACCATAATAGAGAAGCAAGTGCAGAAGATATTGCCAACTATATGGAAGCACTAGATGCTAGTGTTATCACTATGATTTGCACCCTAGCTGAATCTTAACACAGCTAATCATGTGAAACATGGGAACTTTTCTAAGGTTGTGGGTCACCTATAGTAGAAAATGAACTCCTAAGAAAGCTAGTTCTTTATTGGATATCACCTACACTACTCTACTGAACTTGCAGAGGAAAAGGGTAGAAATAGATAACACAAAATAAAAGACTAATAATGAAAAAACAAAGGTGATACACCAAATTATACTAAGGACTTGAAAGTTCAGAAAAAAAATAGACACTTGTTTTTCAATGATTGAAAATAAAACTTGCACATCTTATTTCTGTAAGCTTATGCATAAGTGTTTTGAAAAAAGTCTTGATTGCATTTAACTTTCAAAAAGAAAGGACACCTTCATAGTTTAAAAGCTACACGCAACTTAAAACACAATTTTCAACCTGCATAGACATGCTTTTTGTAGAAAGGGCACAATAATGTGAGAAAAAACTACAAGGAAGTGAAAATACCTCACATGTAATCTGATCAACCACTTGATAACCACTATACTGCAAGAAAAAGAAGGCACAAACTTCTAGTATTGATATTCAAGGTCTTTTTTGAATTCACTCCCAAATGAGTTACAAAAGCTTGCAAGAAGTTTGAAAAAGGACTCCAAAAGTCACTAAGTCTTAATCTGCATTAGAAGAACTCACTCAAAATGAGTTACAAAAGTGAATATATCACTCAACCCCAAGTAGTTGCACCAAAATAGGTGCCACTAACTAACTTCGGTTGGATACCCTAAAATAGCCTAAAAATGTGCTACTAGATTCCCCCCAAAACTATCTCCACCATGTGGGGAAAGTGGGTTTGACCATGCCGAACATCTAGGCATGCAAAACCACTCCTAGATTCCTGCAATTTCTCAATAAGAAGTATAAATGCTCCTATATGCATGGGTATGTGTCTCCAAACTGTTTTATCCACCTCCCTAAATGCTCTCCATTTCATAAATCAAAGCATTTATCTCCTTAACTGAATGTTGAAAATATCCATCATTTTGCATTTAAGAATAACAAAATGACTTAAAACTTATAATTGCACCTTAAAGTCATTTTTTTTACAATAAGCACATAGGAAAAAGATGAAAATTAATTAACAATCCTAATAGCACATTGAGGTGAGGTGGAATACATGTGTTACAAGGGCTCCACAAAGGTATGATGTGGCATCATGTTATAAAGTTTGCAAAAAATATCGCAAGGCATAAAATATTTTCCTAAGGCAAATAATACTCCATTGAGAGGACCCGCGGGCATATTAGTCGGCATTGATTTTTTGCTTAATCAAAGGTGAAAAATACACCTTCTATCGACATCTTTATGGTTGATAACCCTAGAAAAAAACTAGACAAAAAGAAGTAAACTCACTTCATTTCTCTTGAAGCTTTAGGAAGAAGTTGAGCCGCCGCCAGGGTTTGATGGAAATTTTGCAGGTCTTTCATGGTGAAATTTGGAGCCACAAAGACACTTTATTTGCATTTTTTTTTGCCGTTCTTCTCCAGAAAAACATTGGTGAGTCACTTTCTAGAAACAAACTAAAAGAAAAAATCTTCATTTTCACTAATCTAAGCCATCATGGCCGTGGCTTTTCTATAGCCTTTCTCATTTTCCTGTATTTCATTTCTTTGTGATCTTTCCTATGCATTCAACCACCATATATACTTTCTAATGGGATTTGAGAATGTAATTCTATCAGAGACTTTCAGAGAGCAGGATCACAACTGATTTGGGTAAGTGATTCTAATCATTTTGTTGCATTTTTTGTAAAAAAAATAAAGAAGCAAATTGAACTCAATGATTTTCTTTACAGAAAAGAGCATGTTTTTCACTGTCTTTCATCTTTTGCACATATTATGTATTATTATGAAGAAAATGATAATTATCTGTAGAAGAAAAAATATTTGTATCATTCAGGCCACGGCTACATGCTTGCTATAGGCATTTTGGAAAAACATTGTTTTCCCTTCATATATTACACTTTACTTGCATCTTTAAAGATTTTTATCTTTTTGAGCTTCAATAGGCGATTAGGGTTTTCATTCCTTCATTACTGACCCTGTAGAAAACTATTATGAGTTTTTAGCATTAAAACCCCAAATGGGTTCATATGAAAACAAGAAAACTATTTATTCTAGTCCATGCTCTTGCAAAAATTTATTTTGGGTTATGTTAATAAACCCACACCACCATTGTTTCCCTCAAAATTGTGAATAAGATGCTCATTTCAAGCTCTACTTGAGTGTATATAGAGGGCCCATTTCCTTTTGAAGGCCACGACCATATCTTATTTTTCTCCTAAAAGTTTGCTAAAGACTCAGAACTTTGTCCTTCATTTGTATTTGTGATTCTACCATGTATTTTCTTGAAGATGAACCTTCATTTTGCAAAAAAGCTGAAGTTTACAAAAACCCCAGGTCGCGGGTTTCTCCATTCACTGTATATTACTTTGCATTTCCATATATTTTAATGGAAGCTCATTTTTTGTTCTACATATCACCTTTGTTTGCAAATATAGAGTTATTTTGTTTAAAGTAGCCATGACCATACATGCTACAAATTATTTAAATAGTTCTCTGCAACCTTCCTTGTTAGGGCTTCTCTCACTGTGAGCAATGCTGCCACTATGGATATCTAATTCATATGATTGGTATTTCCATAAATGAAACCCTGTGTTCAACTCATAATACACTGTCATGTCTCTGTTGACAACATCATCTCTGTTAATATTATGATCCCTTTGACTATCTGAAGATGCCTTTTGTGTAAGCATAGAGATTTTAAACAAAACCAAATACCATTATACTTCAAAATTTTCTTGTCAATGATCAAATAACTTGTTCATTTTTTTCTATTCATGTTATCCATATAACTATCATTCACTATCCTTTTATTTCATGCTATTGTCTTCATGTTATATATCCATCATGATACATTGTGAACCGTTAACAATCCATTATTTTCACAGTCATAGCCTATGCTTGA
>VDFB02028740.1:0-29071 GCA_007258455.2 Sequoia sempervirens
TGACCCAAAATGTGGAATCCAATCCAAGAGGGTTTTTCATCCTCTCAAACCCTGAACAACCCAAGAGATTTTGCCGTTGGATGCCCTAGATTGAACAAATTGCTCCAATCTGAATATTGAATGGAAAAATAACTTGAATGAATCCCCAAATAAAGATAGGCGCCTCCTTGCTATACCTTTTCAAATCGGGCCCTTGGGTCCTAAATTTCTCTCCAAGTATTTTAAAAAATACTTTTAATTCGTATTTTATTTAAACTATACATAAAAATATTTTATTTTAATACTAGTGTTTAAAAACACCTTTTACTTTAATTATAATAATATTATTTAGTTGCCCTTAAAATTAGAGATTATTGGTCCCAACTTAAATAATATTATTAATTTATTTTAACCCGAAAAAGGGAACATGACATTGAAACCAGGCTGGAGCTGGACCAGGATCAGTACCCAGTCTGGGTCTGGCCAAGATTTAGAGTTTGGACATTGCATTGAGTGTAGATTTTGCCCAAATCAGGTATGATTTTTTATATATTTCTGCAGTATTTAACTTATTCTTCTCAACCATCTTCAGCCCTATTCAAAGGTTATTATTTTCTATGCATTTAGTGATAACAGGACTACAAATCATGTACACAAATTTTTAGCCAAATGAATTGGAGATTGCATTTTTCCTTTATATCTCATCAGTGTGGCATTTGGCAGAATTAGGTTGAGCTTTTATAGTGCCATTATAGGATCCAGCTAAGTTCCTGTTCCTCCCATGCTGAAGCAGTTTACCGCAAATACTAACCTCAATAAACTTAACTTGCGTCCCTCCTAAGAGCATAAAAGTCAGTAGAGTTTTGGCCTTTTTTGGAGTAGCTTTAAACCATATATGTCCACTGACCTTATAAAATCGGCCTTTACATTACTAACACTTGCTATGGGTAAAGCAGTGAAATAAACACAAATAAGAGCAGTGAAATAAATAGAAATAAAGAGCAGAAAAAACAGATAGCTCTTATGGAATCAAGGACAAGAAAAAAAGGAAATTCATAAAGTTATTTCTGTCCCAAAACTCAAGATCCTTTTGAGGTTTGCGCCTACTGATTGTCTTTAAACTCTTAAACCTCATAAACATATAATGAACAGAATAACAGAGGATTTAGCAAGAACAGAAAAGTATCAATCATATCTGAGCAACCCATGTTATAAACAAGAAAAATCTGAACTGATCTGCAGCTATCCCATACTCATCTATAATTTTGTACCAAAAGATGCTTGAGCTGGGATGTAATTTATTAGATAAATAGAGTTATTTGAGTTCCCAATTTTTTTTTTTTTCATCAGTGGATGTTTGGATATTTGAAAATCCTCGGGGACCTTTCTTTCTTTACATGAAACTTGGCTCCCAAGTGAATGCACACCATATCAAATCTTTTATTGGAAATTCATATGAATAATTTTTAATAAGCAAATTCTTTAAAACACTGTTTAGATCTTCAAAAAAAGATGTCCTGTAAATGAAATCATATTAGTTTTTATAGTGAGATAGAAGTTATTTGTATATGAATATATCTTATGGAGAACAGTAGGGATTGTTACTTCTCCTTTTATCTGGAAAATTCAATTTTTTCTTGGGATTGGGTATAGCAAATGTAAGCTTTTATTGCTGTATTGTGGTTTAGCATATATACAGGTTTAAAATTTAAATATGTGCTCTGAAAAAGAGGTGTCTCATAGTACTTCAGCACATTAGAGCAATTTAATACGTTTGTACAAAATATTTACATCAGAATTCTGACACAATGGTTTCTTTGTCTCTCCTTTGTTCTATCAATTTATGTATGTTAGTTGAGCTTTCAAAAATAAACTGTTCTCTACCTTAACAAGTGAAGAAATCAACAGAAATAGGCAAACTAAAGGAAAATTTCAGTTCCATTTTAAGCTACAATAACATCAAGTTACACATGTATGCATGATATCACATTCTTCTAATAATGATTTATTTCTGGCCATTGTTTCCGAGGAGGCTTTCATAGACCATATGGAACTTTTGTAATTTTTTCTTTTACAAATATTTATGCAATTGTAAATAAGTTCCTTTCTCCTTTGGTGAATTAAAATCATGCATGGCTGTTAGTTATCTACTTATCTTCTGTTCTGTTGAAGGTTGTGGAAAATTTGTCATGCACCTGAAAAGGCTAACACGCTCTTCCTTCATGTTTTCAGCAATTTTTTTCATTCTTTCACTACAACACTTTGCGGGACCTTATCAATCAGTGAAAATGTCGAGAAGAGGGTTAATGGAACAAGATCTGGCAAAGTTGGATGTTGCCAAGCTGCATCCACTTTCCCCAGAGGTCATTTCTCGCCAGGCTACTATAAACATTGGTATTCTACCTTTATAACCTAATCACAGTGGGATTGTTTTTGTAATGAATGTTGTTTAGTACAAAACATCAATTAGTTTGCCAGAGAAAATGGCTTTCATGACAAATTAGATGGTTTTCAAGTTTATTTCAGTTCACTTTTGTTTTCAAGTTTGAAAGGGATAAAAACTATTGAAATATTTCCCCACCACAGGGTCTAAGAGTGCTATGAAACACAGTGTTGGATAAATGTTATACCTTTCTCACAAAGGCGCAACTGTAAAAATTAATCCAGCTGTGAGTTTATGGTAGATATTAGTAGTATTTTATGGGTTTATTGATCCAAATTTCTTTAGGAGAGGGTTACCATGTCTCTTTGGGCGGCCCCGAGGTTCATCTTTGAAGGCACAGATGAAGGTGGTCAGGTATATCAGCAAAGTTTTACCCTCTTACTTATTTAGCCAACTTCTGAAATAGCTTTAAATCAACATTTGATATGAACCAATTTGAGAGGTGAATAGGTATATATCAACAAACTTTTACCCTCTTACTTATTTATCAACTTCAAACTTAAACATACATCAACTATTTGATATGAACCAATTTACACAAGTTGACACAACTTTTATTGAAATGATTTTTACAAAGTAGGCACCAACCTACAGATTTACAATAAGATGATTTAGTAGGACACAACCTACAAGGAACATCCAAACCTTTACAACTTTAGTAGGCACCTACCTACAAGGAGCACCAGCCCCTAATGCAAGGCACCAACCTTGACTTGATGGTTGCAAGATGATGCCTTCAATCTGACCTGCACTATCCCAATCCTCCAATCTGCCTACGGTGATGAATGATCTCACACTTAGCCCACACAAGGAGATGGGACTTCAGATTTAGAATGCTCTCTTACACAACCCACACACAAATCTGGTTGCTTTCTTTTACAATCACATATGATATTCAATTGAAGTCCTTGATTCACAACCCAATACTCTTCATAATCTGCTTCTCAGATGATATACATTGTACTCATACATACGGCATGTGTTTGGATGATATAATCTTTATTCACACACAGCCACACAAGCACATCTGAATTGAGACCTATCTTTATATCGATCTTTTTGTATCAAGAGATACTTCCTTTGTAAACATTATGTCTCTTGAATAAATCACACCACTTGGCTTTATTTAAAAAACTGATTTGTTTAACTCAATTAAATCTTCCTTTGACTGAATCTACTTTTAAGGACAAGTCGCACTATTTGGGAAATACAGTTATCTTTAAAAAATATCTCTTTTGATTCACATTAGTTCAAGAAAAAGAGACGTCCTTCATCAACCTTCGTATCTCTTCAATAAAGAGCAAAACACGTCCTTTTAGAAATCGATTTGTATTAACTTTTAAACATATTTCTCTTAGACACGTCTTTTGGTTAAGTCGTTGACTTTTCAGAAAGAGGCTCCAATCAGCACGCCCTTGTCTATTGAAGACGTCTTATCTGGAGAAGAACACGTCTTTTGATTAAAGATTAATCTCTTTTGTTTATTAATTTTTAAAGAGATGCCTTGGAATGTCAATTTGCATAACATTTAAAAAGACATTTATCAAATCGATTCATGACAAATCAGATTAGTAACTTTTGTTTGACTTGTTCTTTTAATAACTGGAGTATGATCCTCAGATTCTTTTCAGCATCCGATTGAGCCACCAAACTGTATGTGTTAAAAAGATGTTCGAGCTTGACCAAAATGCTTTGAACTGAAATGAACTCATTGAATTGAATGATCTTGAAAGATCCTAACAATTCTGAACAAGTCTTCGAACTGAATATTAACAATCTTGACCATTAACAAATCTGAACATTAACAAACGCATTCATTAAAAAAAATCTGATCATTAAAGACATACAGATCATTAACAAATCTGAAGTAACAAACCCGCCTTCAGCATGAACCAGCATCATCTAAATATCATCACTAAATCTGAATCTGAATGTAACATCTCTGAGTCGAGTCAAGCCAACATCAACCAGCATCTTAAACTTTATGGTGATTCTATTTAAGCCTTTTCATAATGAAACTTATGATACTCTAATCTAACGATTAAAAGGTCTGAATTCTGAATCATTCTTCAAACTGAACGATCTACTTGAGGTCTGAATTCTGAATATTCTTCAAACTTGAAAGCCACTACCAGTAAGTCTCATGAGCTGAATCTCATGATCTTCAACACGTTGCTGCTCTCTTTAATTGTGCTCCTTTTCAACCTTACAAACCTTTTCACTCCATCTATTTCACTTTGACATCAATGACAATATTTCCAACAATCTTCAGATTCATTGATACATTATTGGCTATTTGCTGTTATTTGGTTGGTGGAAGGAAGGAGTATCATAGGTCTTATCTTGTCTTTGATTCAATCTCTCTCTAATGAGTAGAGATAGTAACATTTGATCTATATATGTGGCACTTGACTCATATCTTGTAAGGACTAGCATTTTCTTTTAACTCCATGGCAGGTTGGGTTGTAGAAGATAGATGCTTCTTAAGATTTATCTGATTTACCATAGTAACAATTGATTCTTGTGGTGTTGCCATGAATTCATGGGTTTATCATTCTTAAGTCCATGTGGTTTCTAGTGGCCTTTGCTTTAGTTGGCAGAAGATTGTGATGACAATGTGATGATAGTGAATCTGTGCATTCAAATTTAGTTATTGCCAGTCTGTGAGTATCTAGAAATTGAATTGCAACCTGTAAAAGGAGCATATAGCTATATAATTTATGCCAACCTCTCCTAGGTGGTGTATTTACCATAGTTTTGAAATTTGGACAAGGCAGTCCAAAATTTTGAGTTCGACTCAGTAATCAGCAAAAAGTCAGCAAATTAAAAATACATATAATTCCATAAAATAAACTTAAATACCATGCAAATTACTTTTACAAAACAGAAGAAATAATTTTAGAGAATGTGTATATGGGAAAATTGTTGAAGAATTGTTCAAATCCACAGCAAGGGGAAAACAATTTGAGAAAAATAATTTAATTTTTTTTCTTCTGCTACTTGGTTAGTTGCTGTTATTAACTAAACTCAACAAAACTTGGCAAATACTTGCCAGATTTTAAAAACTTGGGCATTTTCTATGCAACAAAGCTGGTGCAAGTACAATGTGTTGGTGATCTGAACTAAAAGCCCCAAATCCCTAAGGTCTGATAATCTTCTAGGTGCCAGGGGTGTCAAACCTGGGAAGATCACCACAAACTTATCTTCAAGCTGGGCTACTAAGGACTAATGCTTGAGGTGGGTAAGACTTCTTCACTTTTGGCTTTGTAAGACCAAGGGGGGTTTTCCCTAAGATGTTGGATGAATGGTTGATATACTAAGCAATTACCTTTTATAGCAAACCATGCTCAGTGCCCAGTGTATCCCAATATTGGTTTCACTATATACCTATGTGCTAGTTTGGAGATGTAAGGTCAAACATCTATTTATGGTTTGGAGATGTAAGGTTGGACATCTATTTAATAGATAATCTGCCATACAAGTGTTTGAAAATGTGATGTATGATAACCCCTTAGATGTTATAAACATTGAAACATAGCAACATAACACAAAAAAAAATTGATAAATGTTTGAGTTGATTTGTTTTTAGTGTGTTGAGGATGACAGGAAGAAATCCAGTAACAAACCGGTGCCTTTATCCATTGGGCAACAGAGTCTCTGAATTTAGTCAAACATGTGATAACAGAAACAATAAATGGCTGCAGAATATTAAGAGAGTCTACTTAGTAATCCTTGGGCATACCCATACATTTCCTTATTATGTTGAAAAGATACCCTGCAAAAGCTTTGCAAGGATTTTATAGGCGTTTGGTTGAAAAACTAAACAGCATGCATAAAAAATGCAATTGAACATACATAAGGAGACACGCAACTAAGGTTGATTATGCCATTAAACAATCAATCTTCAAAGCTTACAAATGTTATCATAGGCTTGGGAAAGAACCCAAATCATTACAATGCTAAAACAGTTGCACCTAGAATTGTAACTTGAAACCCTAGGGCTTCTTGTCAGATTTTTCTTTTGCCGATGGCTCTACAACTGCCCTTCCCTATCAAAGTCCTATCCTCTTCTTTGTTGTTTTTTGAAAATGGACGCCAAGGTAGATATACCCACGGCAAAGAAGTTCGCAAACTGTCAGAGGGTTGCACAAGGACAAGAGAACCCTAGCTGTGTCTTCTTCCAGTGCCCAAGTGACATCTGTCCTTTGTAAAAAAATGATTTGATCAATAAGAAACGTGAAAGGTCATTCTCTTGGCCATTGTCAATCATTTGCATTGATGATTTGTAAGCTTGAGCACAAGGAATAAACGAAATTGCTCACAAAATCCCTTGAAATGCTGTCCTGGAGGTGCGGCGTAACAAAAAAGGTCTGTGCTGATAATTAGTGAGATGTGGACGCCACCCATCTTAAATGAATTCTCACCAACCAGCATCAAAATCTCTCGTAAGGCACCACGGATCAGATCGAGTAGCTGTAGCAGTGGTTGTTGAGCGTTAATGGTGATTGCTGAGAGTTATTCCCTTCTTTTTTACTTGTTCTGAAGACTCGACCCTCAGGTGGATACAAAAACAGGCTCATGAAGCATATTGCTTCATCTTTCGATGGAAAATCAGACATAAAATGGTTCAGCGGAAGTTAAGGTCCCAAGTGGATGTATTCGGATGCCATAGTAATCGCCGCAAGGTCCATATGACCTTTGGATACCCAAGGAAATCCATTTGCAGGAAAACCACTTCTATTGCGTTCATGGGAAGTCGACATCTTTGTATTTTGGTCGTTGTGAAACTTCAACCTGCTATTGATTCTGCACATTAAAAGGATGTCTTGTTTGTCTAGGGATGCCTACAAATCATTCATTTATTTTATTGGTTGTTAATAGGTTCCTATGGAGAAAAAAAATCTAAACCTCCAATTTCAACTTCACAAATGCCCAAAAGAGTTGGCTGATTGGGATGGAAAGTTCTGTTGATGACATCAGCAGGGGGTGACGTCAGCATGATGTTGGTATGATGTTACCAATGGGTTGAGGAGCTTTGGATGAGGTGATGTAAGTAGGGTGGGATGGCATAAGCATGATGTCATGAAGGTATGGAGGCGGGACAATGGGATGGAAGAGGTATGCAGGCAAGGGCATTTAAATTGGATGAAAAGGCTTTGGAAAATAAAGTTTAGATGAATGAGAAAAGTCCACAAAATGGAGACATGCAGGGAAATTGAAGTGAACTGGACTATTGCACTTGGAAGGAGAAGTTCACTTGGAGAAGTCCACAGAGAAGAAGACATAATCGGGAACAAATGAGGGAAGATGGGCTCCATACACCCGCAAAGGTTTACTTAGCTGATTTGGAAGTTGATTGCATTTGTGTGGGGAAAACGTCTGCAAGTGGAAATGTGGAAAAGACATCGGCAAGTGAACAAAAGGCAGATCAGATGAAAAGGATTGCAAGTTTGGATGAGCACAAAAGGGACACAAAATTTTCGGAGTGCCAACACAATGTAAGCTGAAAGACAATAAAAGAGGGCTGAAGCCTCAATTTTGACTTGAAAAACACACTAGGGATTGCTTTTTTACATTTAATGATCCATCAAAATTTAATTATGTACCATAAGACCAACATCTAAGAATTTATAAAAATTCTCAGGCTGTCTCATTAGATTCTATTTGTGTTGAATAGATTCTAGGGTAGTTTATTACTCTTTCAGATCTCAGGGTTCTTGTTACCCTACTACTTTTCTTAGTTCCTATTTTAACTGGATGTACTTACGAGTCCCATTGACATTGTTACAGTTTCTTTCTTGCCTTATTTATGCCTTGTCAGTGTCTGTATGCTTAATGGGATCAACATTGGGACACCAAATGATAGCTTAATCCATGTTTTTCATGCCTAGTGGTGTAGTTTGCAACTGTTTGTAGTTGGAAAGAAGAGTATAGGCACACATGTTTATGTGCACAATTTTTGTTGTTTTGAATGCGGGCTATAGCTTCTTGAAATAAAGTTGTGATATTGCATAAGTGACCTATTCCTTAGGTCTCAAGAATTCCCATTATGCATGCTACAGCCCAAAGGATAATCAATGCTTTGCAAGTTCATCTCTTCAGTTTGCAAATTCTTTAGCTTGGCTATACTAAGACATTTCTGCAATTGATCTGATACAGGTCTCAGTAATATTCTTTACAATACTTGTGATACTAAAGGTAAAAACTTAGCGATCCAATTACAAGGCATTGATTCTTAAGAGGTGGCATTCTAGCTTTGAAACTTTATCTACTTGTTGCAAGTATCTTGCAACAAGTGCAAATAAAGTGTTAATGCTGTTGTTCTTAAATATTTTATTGCACTACGGTCCATATTACAGGTTGAAAATTCATTTTATTTATATGCCAAGTGATACCTATGGGAAATTTGTGACTTGTGGAATCATCTCAGTTTTGTCAAAATAACTGTGTCCCTGGGATTTTTTACCCTGCATTTCCTAGACGGGGATGTCTCAGAGACTTGGGGACTTGGGGGGGGACGTCCCCCCACCAGCCCACCACCAGCGCCACCATCCCACCACCAGTGTCGCTGTCTCCAAGACGCCGCTAGGACTTTGAGGATGCTGGGGTGCCCTCAAGACATCTAGGGAACTCCTAGTTGTCTCCAAGATGTATAATTCTTATACTGATACATCTTTTTATAACTCTTTTTTCAAGTACCATATGTATTTCAGCACCCTGCCGCCCCTGCCACCTTAGACCCTGGTCCTCTTCCCCGGCGTGTCCTGCTGTCCCCCTCAGTCCCCAAAATCCGTGGAACACTGCTTTGGAAACATAACCCTCCTCATCCCCAATCCAATTTCGTTTTGCCTAGCCATCCGGGAAACATTAGGAAAATATGGGGGCTTTACAAGGATGGCTGGGCATGCCCAACCATAAAAATAAAAAAGGCTCAAATCAGAGTAAAAATTATTTTACTGTTTTTTCACTGTTGCAGCAGATTTTCCAGTCATTCTAAGGCAGGATATCCACTGTTATAACAGCAGTCATATCAGTGATTTGAGGAGGTATTTTTTCTTTTTGTTACTGAAATATAAATTAGCATTCTTCACATCAGTTTTGTAACTGTCATAGAAGAGTTTTGCTCAACAATTTGATCACTTCATATACAAAACAGCAGCTCTTCATATATGTAGGGTTTCAAAAATGCAATTTTATTTTCAAACCATGGATACTCCAACAGTTTTAGTGATAGAATACTCTAAAATCAAAGACTGGTCTGGGACATGTCGAAGCATAAGAATTGGAATTGGAGAAGATAAAAAAACATGAGTAAAATAGCAAAAGGGTTATGTAATAGCAGCCTCATGAAGCAGCCTTTTTTCCTGTCTCCATTTAAAGTCGAGAATTTGTCCTTGCATGTTCACTATGACCTTAGTAAACAGAAGATATCAGTGGGTGATCAAGCACTTTGCAAACCTGATTTGAATTGAATAGAGAGTGCCTTCACTTTGCCATTTTATGAGAAGACTCAGAAGATTGATCTAGGAAAATGTGAGAAGGTTTAGGAGAAGAGTCTTCTTGAATGTCAAAAGCACATTGGCAAGTGTTGGTTGAGAGAGTCTTCTCTAACACAAGTAGTTAAATTATGTTAATTTGTTCAACTCTCATGTGAACTCTCAATTCAACTCTAGTGTATATGATGAATGCCTTATCAATGTTAACATATGAATATTTGAAATTTCCCTATGTTTTACAAATTTTCCCTATTTTTTAATAGCCATTCCCTTTGTCATCACCTGCTGTCCCCTAAAATGGATTCAAAAAAATCCATTGCCGAAATGTGTCTACCCATCCACCCAACCCCGTCTCATAAAACTGGTGGAACATAGCAAAATAATACTTTTCTGAAGGGTTGAATGTTGAACTACACCGATTTTTGGAGCTAAGTCAATATCTCCACATGAAATTAATAATTCGAACAAAAAATGATTCTACTCAATTACTAAATCTAATTTGTTTCAATACAGATTTTATTCATTTCAGAAGAGGATGCTTACAACATGTTTACAAAACTAAAAGTAGCACTGTTTTTTTTCAAGATTTTTTATTGCTGACAAGAATAAGTATAAATTCACATGCACTCAGGTTATTTACCGGCTAATCAATTTCCCCATTCTTTGTCGTGGGTTAAAATTACAATTTTTTTAACATATTTGGGAGATACATCCATTGTGTTAAAAACTGCAGAGAACTCCCCAGACTCATGAGTCAACCTGGGTTAGTCAGTAACATATCAGAAACTTGGCAGGCAAGTTCCTGGCTGGTACTTGCAGAGCCTTGCACAGAAAAACTCATGAGGCTATATTAAAATCTACCAGCTAGCAGAATTTTTTTTTCTCAAATTTTTTGTTACATGCTCTCTAAATTTGTTTCCTATTCTTTTAAAATTTAAACAGTATTTGGCATGTTATTTAAATTTATTTTATAAATTTACAAATATTTTAAATTTTCCTAGTTTTTGCCAAGTCCCTTGTTCATGTCAAAATTTTGATGCTGACAAGGTATTTTCTAAGCCAGTTTAAGACAATGGATGCATAAATTATCTGACCATTCAATTTGGAAAAGACAGTTACTTATGGGGATTCAATTATAGGATTGTCTTATTGAAAAATCTGCAAGTGTAGTGAGCTTGGGTGCTGTTGATGTTGCTCAATATTTTATTTGGCACTTGAATTATGATATTTTATTTCAATTTGCTGAGCTTTTGCTTAGCTTTTAGTCAGGTATTGTGTCTAAGTCAAAATTATAGGCTGCTGCATTTTCCTGGGTCTTGCCTCTGAGTCAAAATTATGGACTGCTGAGTTTTGGCTGGATGTTGAGCTGAATACAAAATTATGAGTGTTCCAATTTTTGCCAAGTCCATGTTCTTAAATTCTGGACACATTGATATCTGATTTTTCAATTCAGAAAGGACAGTTATCTAGTTCATTCAATTATATGATTGACTTTTTGAAGAATCTACCATGTGTAGTTATCCTTGGTGTTGTTGTTTCAGCTTGATATTTCTTTTGGCACATGAATTGTTGATGTGATATTCAGCATCATCCATAGTGCTAACTGGTTTTTTGGTGCCAATTTGATGTCTATTTTGATGCATCAACCTTTTTCTCTACAATGTCAACTTACACATTTTTGACATTGAAATAGGTTTTGTTTAGCTTTAAATTTTTTTGGTGCTGATTTGACATTTTTTTTGTACTGAACTTTAATATTTTTTGCACTGGATTTTAATTCACACTGATACTCGGAATAATTTCAAAGCACTGTCACTTTGAAATTTCTAAGTTGATCCTGTAGGGGTTACAGCCATTATATGTTCCAATATTTTGTTTGATTTGACCAAGTCAGTGTCCGTTTAGCACATTTCCTTTTTTAGGCCAAGAAGAATGATGATACCAAGATTTTCCTTTGAAAACTTATTGGCTGGAGGGCAAAAAATTGGACTATATTTATGTGAACAGTAAGAACCTGAGGGTCTTTACAACTTTGCTTCAAGATAATTATATTTGAAATTTCTCTTTTATCTACAAAGAGTTCAGATTTCAAATGCCATGCAAGATTTTCCTAGAAACAGACTTGTAAGATCAGCATATTTTGTTTTTTATCGTTTCAAATTCTCCTTTTGTGGCATTTTTTAGTCCTAATAATATATTTTTCTAGTTCTGTAGTGTTTGTAATGAGATAAAATATCTTACAACTAGGGTCTTACTGAATAGTCTCATATTATCTGTTTAGGCACAATTGGGCATGTGGCACATGGAAAATCAACTGTGGTTAGAGCCATATCTGGTGTCCAGGTAGCTTTCTCTTTCTGCTTTTCAATCTTGCAGTTGTTCTATTTGAAGATTTTTATAGGATATAGTGCAAGGGGTATATTTTGAAAACAGAATAAATGGTTAAATGTATTTATCTT
Organism: Sequoia sempervirens; assembly: GCA_007258455.2. NCBI lineage: Eukaryota > Viridiplantae > Streptophyta > Pinopsida > Cupressales > Cupressaceae > Sequoia > Sequoia sempervirens. Next base: position 12,378 of record VDFB02028740.1, read on the forward strand.
GATTTTTTCTTCCAGATAACTTTGATTTTACTTTAATATTTATTCTTAATTTTAATTTTTTGCTAATTTGGTGATTGGTGAATTTCATTTATAACTGTAAGATCATATTCCTGTTTTTCACATTCTTGGCAGTCCATCATAAATGTTCAAAATTGAGTTTGAGTATGGGAAGGTTTGTATTTTATGTTACAGTTTGTTCATTGTGTTGGCTCTCAAAACTGCATCTCCATGTTCATAGATTATAAAGTCAATGTAAACTGATCCTCAAGGCTAGGGAACTTGTCAGCAAGAGGAAAGTGTAGAGATTCATCAACAAAACATGGACAGTTGGATGCCAATACTTCAGAGTGGGTTTTTTCTCCTTCACTTTGGGCATATCTAAAACGAGGGTGTTCCTAGAGGTATCCTTTATAGGACAATTAAACAGAAATGATGAAACAAGTCTAAACTGACTAGCAGCTGCACCCAATGTATGAGAGATCCTGAAATATGTTGCCAAGCCCATGATATATTAGCCACTTGCACAACCTCCCATGAAGCTAATAGCAGATCATGCATAAGACAAAGAATATACAGTATACCTAATGATGTGTTCAATCTTCAGACTATGCTTCAATGCATGGCTGCAAGACAAAACTACACTGCATACCCCTAAAGGATGATATTCAAATGGCTCACTAATGATATATATTGCTAAAGCAATGAGATATGCATTTTAGATAGGCCCACAAGCAAGGGAGGGACTAACACTAGACAGAAGGTGGTACCCAAAGTTAAATCTCAATGAAAAAATTGATCTCTTAGCCAACCAGACCAGTGTCTACTTTATTGGGCAATGGAGTCACAACTTGTAAGAAAATGAGAATATACATGCAGCTTAGCAATGGAGACCATTACAATTTTTTTGCAATGCATTAGGATGTTGGCAATCATCACTCTACCTCCTAATACATCATGCCAGAAAGTGTGGCAAGAGGGAACTGGCAGCTATGCTCAAAGACTCTATAATGTTATCTCCTGCCATGGAGACGTTCATCTGTAGACAAAATGTTTACCTGAATAACCTTTCCTCTGATTTTTAACACATGCTGTCAGCTTTTACAAAGTTTGACATTTATTGTTTGATATCTTAGAACAATGTGACACATAGTAGATTAGGAAATTGGGTCAAAGACCAACCATTACAACAAATTACACTCAGGTATATATAGCATATCAATTGCAATCAGCCTCATGGGGGCATAGGAGATTAGTCATGTCATCCTCATGAGTTACTATATGCAGTCATATATCTTGACTGACACACAATGGCATGGCAGATTGCACTTGCACAAGAAGGCAAATCCTATTTAGATTCGCATGTAGGTGTATCGGACAGGAGAAAAGATTGTCACAGCTGCATAAATCAATGCAATCAGAATTTAGGCCTGCAGGGGTACAAGTCGATGTCATTGTGCATTAAATTCTGCCCATTTAGTCATTTGCAGCATAGTTGAAGAACTCGGACTTGACAATAACTTGATAGGCCCAAAGTATTTAAAAACTTGAGACTTGGCAAAAACTTGGGAAAAACTTATTAATAGCTCAGCAAAATTATGAAACATTTGAAAATACAGAACGTTTTTAAAATATTCTTAAAAAACACACATATATACTGAATTTATAGAACATATTACTGATTTCCATCATATATAAACCAAAATGTGAGTTTAATACATAATATCATAGATCAAAAACTAGTTCAACCTCTGAATACATATGAACTTCAAGTTTCAGTATCAATAAAAATTATTAACTATGCTCCACGGGGTTTTGGGAGGGGAGTACCATGGGCGGGTTTCTGTGCAGGGGTACTTTTGGGTCATTTTTTAGGGGACGGGGCTGACAAAAAAATAGGGAAATTTTTAAAAATATAGAGAAATTTCAAAAGTTCATAGCATAACATTGATAAAGCATTCATTCTAGACATTGTATAAGCTTAATACATATCATTAGACTTGAATTGAGATTTCACATGAGAATTGACAAACAAATTAACAAAGTTCAAATGCTTTTCATTATAAATGTGCATACATATCATATAAAAGTCTGATAATTATAACCAAAATGCCCAAAGGCTCCAAGTCTCAACTATGAAATGACATGATAAACATAAAACTAAGAAAATATATCGCTGTCCAAGGTCCCTAATCAGCATAAGGTAGGTCTAAATCAGCATCGCCCTCGCCATCAGAGCACGAGTCTAAGTCAGTGTCAGTGTCCATGTCAATAGAAGGATCTGTCTCAACCAATGGAACACCCACCAATCCCTCATGTGCATTCTCCTCAATCTGCATAGCATCTTTGGGATTAACATCCCAACGTAAGGCTGGAGTCTGACGATACTAACTAGTTTGGCAATCCTTCACTCAGCTGCTCTTCTTTTGCTCTCCTTCACTTCACAAGCCAAATGTAAAAATGAGTTTCTTTTTCTCATTTTACTATATTGGGCATAGCAACTGGGTTTGAAGAGGTTTCTAATATCAACGTGAGCTCGTAGTTCAGAACAGTGAGCAGACATGGATCCTTTCACAGTGGCTGTGAGTGAATATCTGTGCCCAGTTAGCTTGAATATTGGTCACCTGGAGTGGGATATGCCTTGGCATGAAGATTACTCAGACCTGCACTCATTTGCAAGGAGATTCCAGTGACTATTTGGCCCAGGCGTGAGCTTATTCCAGGTCTGGTCTGAGATATATAATTATCTGTAAATTGTTGTTGCTGCTGTTATTCAATCAGTTAGTTATCTGTAGTTTCCTCACTGCTGTAGCCCATTCTCAGCATCATATATATGCAAATCTGTCCATATTAGTTTCCAGTTTGAATATGTGTAAGGCTGTAGCTATATTGTAACATTTTATGACAGTAAAATTTAAGGAAATGAAACTCAGAATTTGATAATCAGATCAATGTATGAATGCCATTTTAAAGTCTATTATATTTTATGTAAACTATTTTAGGGCATATATAAGGCATAAATTAGGTTAAGAGGCATGGGGCGTCCCTTGTGGGCCCACCCATGCCTTTTTTTCATTTTAAAAAACTTTAATTTTTTATAAAAATGTATTTTTTTTGTTGCTGGGCCATAGGGTACTTCTAGAAGTACCCGGTACGGATGGGGGACGGCTGGGAAGTTTCGGGTACTTCTAGAAGTACCCTACGTCCCCTACCTTTTGCCAAAAGTCCCCTAGAAGTACCGGGTACTTGGAGGCCAAAAGGGGACTGCTAGGGGACGTTTCCTAGCCGTCCCCGCGTCCCCGTTTCGTACCCGGTGCGGAAACGGGTAAAAAATGGGGGCGCGTCCGGGCATTGATTATTAATCATAAATTTTGTTTATGAATAAAGCTCAAAAAAGTTTGTTGCCATTGTGTGGGTGTTGTTGAAATAGATGGTATAGCTGCAATATCCTCAATAGGAGCCTCAACAGGTGCCTCATTTTTGGTGATAAGATTAAGCTGTGTATGTGAGGAACCTGCCCCTAATGGCTGACCAACCTTGCTTTCTGTCTCCGCATATGCTGCCACATTCGCTTTTCATTCAGCTGCCTTCCTCTCCAAATTAGCTGACACATCATTAGTTTGATAGTTTGCCAATGATATGGCATTCTTTATGAAAAAACTCATATCCAAATTTTGGAATTTTTAATTAACGTGAGGAGTCTTTGCTATCATCCCAGACTCCAAATAAATGCCATGAAAAATATTGATGTTCATCCTTCGGACTTCCAATGAACATCAACCATCAAATGCAAAGTATCATAATAAATGTCATATGAGAAATATTGCTGTTTATCCTTCTAAGTTTCCAACAAATAGCAACCTTCAAATGCAAAGTGTTATAATTAATGTCATGTGAGAAATATTGTTGTTCATCCTTTTAACAAATGTCAACCATCACACACATAGTATCCCATAAATGTCATATGAGAAATATTGTTGTTCATCCTTCCAACGAATATCAACCATCAATATACCACAAACAAAGTATAGCCTTGAATCTAGTAACAAGAATAAAAATGATTACTATTTATCTAAGTTGCTGAATTGAGGGAGGGTTCTACTAAGATTGTCAAGTATCTGGGAATTTCCTTCTTATTAAAGGCTTCCCTAAAAGATATGTGGAATTGGCTGTTTGAAAAAATGGAGAAGAAATTAAAAAAGTGGAATAATAATTATCTGTTACTGGCAGGAAGATTTCAGGTGTGTCAATTTATTTTGGCATCTTAATGTATTATGCTTCAGTTTGGTTTTTTGCAAGTTACCAAGTAAATAAAGTACAAAAGTTAATTAAGAAGTTCCTTTGGTCAGGTGGAAATGGTAAGAGTAAGAATCATGTTGTTAAATGGGAGTGGTGTTTCCTGGAAAAAGAAAGGGGGGGTTTGGGATTGAAAGATTTGAAATGGCAAGGTATTGCATTAGCTTCTAAATGGATCCTAAAGGCTCTAGAAGGAAATGAGCCTTGGAAAATACTTGTTAGAAGCTAAGTTACTGGTTCGGGTTTAAGGGTTCGGTCAAATTTTTTTTGGGGTTGGGTCTGTCTATAAAAAACATATAAAAAAAAAAAAAATGTACATATTTACATCGGTAATTAAGTTCAAAATACCACACATAGCATCATATATTGTATAATAAACAAAACAACCATAAAAATAAAAAAAACATTAGAATGTCAATTAGTCAAATTCAAATGTCATGATATATAATATATAAAAAAATTAACTACGTTGCTGCATTTCTCCTTGTAGGTAAGCATCAAGAAAGATTGTCCAATTGGATGACGATATTATAGATGAAGAATTGTAGGCAAACTTGGAAACTTGGACTTGGAGAGTACATGGCAAACCAAATGAATTCAATTGGACTTTGGGTGCAATACCCCAATGGGGTGGAGGGGCATTGCCCCTCGTGGGGGTTTGGGTGCAACATCCTTAGTAGGGTTGAGGGGTAGTGCCCCTCATAGGGTTCGGGGGCAATGCTCCTAGTCCTCTCCCTATAGCGATATAGGGCGGGGTTGAGGGGTAGAGCCCCCGCCACCAAGCCTAAATTAAGACCTCCAAAACCACACAAACCTGCATGGTGTACATCATTTTGCATTCACAATAAGACCCAAATTAAGACCTTCAAAGCCATACAAACCTTCATGGTGGACATCATTTTAGGGTTAGGGGGCGAATTGGACTTTTTAAAGTTAAAAAAAGTCGAAAAATTAAAAAAAGTAAGAAAAAAAGGTGAAAACACTCGAAGATGCTTCTAGTCTTCCTGGGTTCGGCAGGGTTGGATCCATAGTCTGTGGGTTGGACCCTATCTGAACCCACAAAGGATTAGACCCAAACCTCAAACCCACACAAACCTTCATGGCGTACATCATTTTGCATTCACATTAAGACCCAAATTAAGACCTTCAAAGCCACACAAACCTGCATGGCAGACATTATTTTAGGGTTAGGGGGTGAATTAGACTTTTAAAGTTAAAAAAGTAAAAAAAAAATGGTAAAAACGCCCATGATGCCTTGGGTCCGCTCGAGTTTGGCAAGGTTAGACCCATAGTCTGTGGGTTGGACCTTGTTCGAACCCACAGAGGATTAGACCTAGACCTCGGACTGGGACCCGACCCCCTTGGGCGAACCGGTAACATAGGTTAGAAGGAACATGTTATATTATGTTCTTAAAGGTGCTAAACAATGCAAGAACCTGTACCCACACGATTTGCTGTTTGGGAACTTTAGGGTTAAACCCTCAAGTTCTACAGTTTTTGCTAGTATTTGGAAAGACTATGAGTTTGCTAGAGGATCAATAAGAAATTGTGGGGCGATTGATAATGAGAACAAGGTCATCTATGGTTACATTTATATGGTGGACTTTGATGCACAACAATAAACCCTGTGCACTTTTGGAAGGATGCTCAACTAAAACGTGGAATTTCATGGGTTAGCTAAAAAAGAAGTTTAATCTTCTTGATTCTAACCAGAGGTCTTATACAGTCCTAATGAAGAGGTCTTATTGACTCTTTTTTTTTTACTTGTTGCTGAATAGGTAACCCTAACACTGAAGAGGCTTGCGGACAGATTTGTGAAGATCTTGGATGAAGGAGCTGCAAGTATCTATAAAGATGATGTATAAGAAGTTGACTATTGGCCACAGGATTTGAGAAAGATAGATGATAAATTTGAAGGTGAATATGTAGATTTCCAAAACAAGTGCTACAAGCTCCATCGGTATGCGTTAAAGAGGGATGTTGCCTTCAAGGACTTGGAAATCACTTGTGAGAACTTTGGCAATATCGGATAGGAGAGGGTATCCCCCTCATTGGGTGCCCCCTTGGGAGTTGATTCCTTCAAACTCAACAAGAATTATACCAGCAAAAAGGCACAAAAAATGTGGAAAAAGGAATGTTAATGATGAATGTAAAACCTCTTTTTTGATATTTTGTATGTACTAGCTCAAAGTATACTCCATTTTGATATGTAGACCTTGGGGTAGTTTGTTGCTGTGGCCGGTTTCTAAATGATGTAATCAATGTAACTTTTTAGTAATTGAATATCAATTTAAAAAAAGTTGCTGAATCGCTAAAACACTAGGTCGATTCTGGGTACAAAATGTCTCAAATTGGAATCTGCATAAAATCGACACAGAATCACATAGGGTTTTGAATAAACCTATTTCCGATTCCCTTTGCCAAATGGTTTTCTCGAACTTGATCTTTGTGCCGTGTGTAGATGATTCCAAAAGTAGTTTGAGCTCTAGATCTTGCTACAAAGCTTGTTGTTGTTCTAGATGAAGATCTAGTCCCTTAGCAAGAATTTATTGAAAGTGAGAACAAGGGTCACTTGGCCTTGGTAAATGGTTTTGCGCCTCCATCTCATCTCATTTGAGAAGCAAGCTTGCTTGGGTATGTTTCGAGAAAGGGGATGTGTAGCAAGCCAAACGAGCAGTTCGATAATCAACAACATAGCTTCCCGTCCTAGCTAGTTTAATAATATTTATTAATATTGTGAATGTAACAATATTTAGGTAGTTTAATTATTAATTATTATATAACATATAATATATAAAATTTAATTTATATTTATTAATTATTAAGTATTAATTTGTATTTGAAATCATGAAAATTTATAATTTAAAATAGTTTAATAATTAGACTATTAAATATTAATATATTTTAGTTTTTAATTTATAGTGTATGTATTAAATTTGTAATATATAATTAAATTAATTAATGTATTTAATTTTTAATGTATATATTTATGATGTTTGTATTTTTTTTTACAAATGTATCCAAACGTACCCAATCTTTTGAAAAAGTTTTGTTGTACATACTGTACCCACCTACCTGGACTTGTACCTGTACTCGATTAAGCAACTTAGCTATGTATCAAAATATAATGTAAGCCGATTTGCAAGCACTAACAAAGCAATTGTTAGTGCTTGTAGATCGGCTTACCATATTCATGCAAGGGATGAGTAGATAAAAGGCTAAAAAAACCTTTTTTATTGTGCTTCTAGTCGTGTGCCCTAAGTCGTCGCAATCATCCTCAATCATGTCTTGAAAATGCTTGAAATCACATCAACTTTTTAATGTTTGGTGAGGAGTTGATGGGTTTTCATGCAAAAATTGCTTGTTTTGCTAGTTTTTGACATTTTTTAATCCAAAAATTGCTGCAAGTTTATAAAAAATATGGCAACAAGTTACTCACTGCCGGTTTTGGTACGCAAGAACTCACAGAGTTTTGCAACAGTTTGAGACACCTTCACAAATGAGCAAATAGCTAGACCTAAAAAAGCTAGAGCAATCAATGAGAACCAACTACACTTTGTTACATACATATGAAGCTTGAAATAGGGTAGTAAAGGCAAGTAGGGCATACAGTAGAGAAGAAACCACCTGCATATCCAGGTATAGCATATTGAATCCACCTAAGTGATGAAAGAAGTACACATCCATGTGTAGAAGCAAGTGCAAGGTGATCTTGTGAAGAAATAGGGCCTCCTTTAGCAAAGCATAGGACCCTTGGATTTATAACACATCTGCACGTACATACACACCTATCCAGCAAGGAAAATATTTTGTGAAAGGATTTGAATTGCATTTGTATTAGATTGTCATGGCCATGCTATCGTTCCATTGAATACAAGAGAGACGAATAAACCCCACCAAATCACATGGCATATGGGATTTAAAATATTCTTCAGGTGTAGGTCACAATTTAAACTAGAGTAGCTGGATACACCCCCACCCCTCACCAGGCATGCATATCCCCATATCCTTTTCAAATACGGATACAATACAACACGGATACACGTTGGATACTGTACCCACATGTGCCCAGAAAAATCTGATTTTCCAACTATGTCGGATACAGTGTGATTTGATTTCAAAAGAATTGACGTGAATCCTCCTAAACTTAATCTTAAAAAACTTCAATTGTGCAATTTTTTTGTTTTTGTTTTGAATAAATGAACCTACACCAAATGAGGAAGACAAATGAAACCTTTTTCTATTTCAGCGAACCATTTTTTTGGGTCTTCTGCAGTGCAACTTTACTATGTTCTTTGGTGTCTTAATTTTTATAGATTTGAGAAAGTTAATTGTTTATAATTTTATATTTATATTTAATATTTATATTATGTTGTTTAAATGTTAGATATTTAAAAAAATTAAAATTTACTCTTTAAATATAAATAAAATTTATTCATATATATTTAATTGTTTATTCTTTACTAAATTATTAATATTTAAATTTTAATATTATTTAAATTTATATTTACTTATTTGCTTTTAAAGTAATGAAAATCTCCTCTAATAACTTAGAAAATTATTTTAAATATATGTGTTTGTGTTTTTTTATAATGTCATATCCAGCTGTATCCATATTAGGGGTCTTAAAAAATGGCCATATCTGTATCTGATACCATATCCGTATTTGCATCTATATCTGTGTCCATGCAACTTTGATTTAAACAATTTGAGTTGCCTTGGAGATCAATGGCCTTAGGGGTGCTAGATAGCATTGCACAATAGACGAATGGGCCACATAAAGCCACATGGGCAAGAGAAGCACATTGAGATATGCCTTGGAGGCACAAGCGAATAAGATTTGAACACTTGGAGTAACTGGCGTAACCTTTTAAACGTCTTCATGCTGGGAGCAAGCAAGGTGGGCCCAAGAAGCACAATGAAAGTGCATTAGAAAGTCAAATAAAATCACCTAAGGAATTGGACCTCACCAAAGAATATGTGGCACCAATAGTAAGCTGCCACCCAGGAGTACAAGTAACCATGATAAGCACTTGGGCTTGGCACTGCCAAGGGTGGCATATGTAGGCAAATAAAAATAGTAACTAGTGAAACAATTTTGGGCTAAAAATTGCTTGTATTAATAGAAGGAGAGGATTACAATATATAGAGGAGGTAGATGACTGTAGACATTTAAAATGTCTAACTACCTCACCTACAGACTACTGTAGCAACAGTAGTATTGACCATTAATAATAGAGAATATAATATTCTAACAACTAGTCCACCTAAGCCACCATGGGAGGCCATGCATGTAAGACATAATGAGACCCATTGTATTTGGATATGTGAGCATGATAGCACAATTGTAAATTTTGCAAAAAGCGGATCTGGTGCCCGACAAATAACTTTTTAGTTTCCCCTAATAAGGTGTATTTTAGATCTTTATTAGCATTGCCAGGTGTTTGTATAGTTTTGAGACTTGTAGGCTATATGGTAAGAGCATGCCTTGTTTTCCAAGATTGCTATTTGTTTTAACCCTAAGTTGCGAATCGACCTGCACGCGTGCGATGGATGCAACAAAAAATTTGGGGGGTACGGAATCGGGTACGTCCGTACAAAAATATAATAAAATATTATATATATATATATATATATGCAACATAGAAACAAAATAAGTTTAGAATGTCATATACCAATACATATGATAAACAATACCATGACAAATTTCAATTTTTGAAACATAATATACTAATTTAAATTCGGTTTTCAATATCAAAAGGATCAAACTTGAATGTCATGATAGATAATCATTGTTTAACATTTACAAAATACAAATAGTGACCAATTCACTAATTTCGAATTGCATCAAATGGCTCATCATCAAGACTAAGATCATCATCAACATTAACATTAGATGATGGAACCACATTAGCACGTGCACTAAAAGTATGTTGACTACTTGACTCCTCAAAAATTGAAGAAGATTGTGCAATTGCAGCCAAAGAAAGATCTAGGTCAGCTCGCTCTGGTTCTACATCCCACATCTTTGCTGCCCCTTCTTTGTACTCATCCTCTTTGTGATTAATAAGGCGCAAGTTGGAATGAACATAAACTAGCTCCTCTGCTTTGTGTGATGCCAATCGATTGCGCTTGACTGAGTGGATGAAGGAGTATGTACTCCAATTCCGCTCAGCTGAAGAAGAACTAGCAACCTATTGAAGCAAAGGGAGCTCTCATTAGAGTTGTTAAATTAAAAAAATTGTAAATCAAACTTCAAATTTGAAAATAACGCATTTTAGTTTTAAATTTTTAAATGATAAAGACTCATAAAACTTAAAACGTTAAAACTTACTTGAGATAAGACTTTTATTGCAAGAACTTGGAGGTGTGGCATCTTGCAGCCATTGAGGTACCACCAAGAGTGAGCATCCTTGTTATATTTGTCACGGATAGCAGCAGCACTTTGATTATTAGAGTCACAAAAACTAGCAAATTCACTTGAAACTATATCTTCCATCTCAGTATCAGGGAAGAGTTTAACAAGAGCTTTCCTAAACCCATCGTTGACTTCTGTATCACGGTAAGGTGGCAATCTGTTTGGCATAGCAAGGACTTGGGTGCTGTAAAATTTGGGTGTCAATGAGAAGGCAAGAAGATGGAGTGGGGTGGTCATTTTGTTCCACCGGTCAACACAAATTGCATGCACCTCTTTGAAAAAGGTTTCTTCAGGATCTTGCTCTTTTTCACATATGATTTTTTTCATCTTCTCAAGCATTGTGTCAATGCCATCATAAACCTCCCCCATGCATGGCTTATCCATGTCAGTAAAGCGTATCATGCTCAAAATGGGCTCGGTGAAAGCAAGAAGATATTCCACTCGATCCCACCACATGTCATCTAGAATCTTATGTTTTATATTTGCTGCCCTCTCACTGTTTGATTGCCTCCATATAGCCCATGAGTGGCTAATGACCATAGCAGCAAGCGCCTCTCGCACCTTCACAAGTCGTCTCAAGACGATTGTGTTGGATGCAAATCTAGTTTCAGCCACCTATTTGAAAATAAAAAGTAAATAATTAAAATCAATATATATGTATGTATTCTAAATAAATTATTGAACTAAAAAATAACATTAAAGAAATGCAATGTTTGAAGTTTGAGTTACCTTCAGTAGCTCTAGTCGTGAGAATGATCTAAAGATAGCTTGTGACATGTGGTGATTTGTTATGAACATTTGGATCTCTTCAGCTTCAGCATAGATTTGTTTGATCCAATCTATTTTTGTTCCCAACTTTTGCAGCATGAGGTTGAGGGAATGCACAGCACAAGGTGTCCAAAATATATGCCTAAATCGTGACTCAACTATCATACCAGCAGCTCTACAATTCTTTGCATTGTCCGTTACAACTTGGACAACATTTTGAGGCCCCACTTCATTAATGCACTGTATAAGGATGTCAGCAATAAATTGTGCATCCTTGACCTGCCCCTCACAATCCACAGCCTTTAGAAACATTGCCCCTTTAGGGCACACTGCAATCAAATTAATCAATGGTCTATTTCTTGCATCCTTCCATCCATCAGAAATAATAGACACACCCGTTTCTTGCCATGAGGCTTTGATGGGATATAAGGAATCTTCTATATGTTTTACCTCCTTTGACAATATAGTGGTACGCACCTTCTCATAACCTGGGCTTATGTATCCCTTTGGAGCTTCATTTGCTTTTCTTATCATGTCTTGCCAATAAGGTGATCGAACAACATTGAAAGAGATGCCATTTGCATAGAGGCATCTTCCAATGGCTTGGTCAGCAAGTTGTCTTGCATCATTATTGAATGCCTTCTCCAATGGTCCCTTTGCTCTCTTCGAAACACTACTCTCACTGGCATTTTCATCTTCATTTACTCTCAAAAAGGGATGGCTCTCTACTACAGTGACAGGACGACCAATATGTGTCTGAGATGAAGTAGATGGCATAGTTGAGCCCTTTTCTGTACTTGGAGGCATCATTTTTTTTTGAACCCTTGCATCTGCTTCCTCTTGCTCCGCAATATATTCTGCTATTTTCTCAGGTGTTATAGGTATTTTATTTTTTCCTGGACATGGTCTAATTCCTTTTCCAGAAACTCCACACAAATGCGATCTCACCCGGCTATAAGAACTAGTGTATTTCCTTTCACACCCAGGGCATATCCAAACACAAGTCCCCCCACCTTGAATTTGCTCTACTATTTGTACATGTCTCCATAGCAGTGAAGCTGGATCAAACTTGAATGAGGGATTACTATTGCCGACAGAAGCTGAACTGTTTGCCATGAAATTTGGAAAATAAAAACAATCTCTAAACTTGCAATTACAAATTTTAAATTTAAAAATTGTTATGAAAATATATAAATGATAAATCTAAGGCTAAGCAATAAATTATAAATTTTTTAGATTTAAATTGTATAAATTATAATTTTTTTAAATCTTAAATTATATAAATTATAAATGTTTTAAAATTCAAATCTAAATTTCATAAATCTAAGATTATAATTTCTAATTTTATAAAATAATTATAATTTTTTTAAATCGTATAATTATAATTTATGATTTATGAATATTATATTTTTAAAATTATATATGAATAATAGATTTTAAAAATAATATATGAAATTATGAATATTATATTTTAAAAATTATAAATATTAGTATAATAAATTTATATTTTAAAAATTATACTATAACTATATTTATTTTAATTTTTAAAAGGTTTTGAATTTTTCGTTTTTTAAAACAATCCAGAAAAAAAAAAATAAAAAAAAAAAAAAAAATAAAAATAAATTTAAATCTAAGCCCTACCGGGTGGCTGCTTCTCGTTCGCGTTTGGTTCCACCGTATCCGGCCGCCCTGTGTTCCTCTATGCAGGTGCGCAGGGGTTTTCTATGCGGAGTGTTACAGCTGCTTTTCTATCGCCCGTGCCAGCGTTTCTCTCAATAGCCAGCGCCCGTGCCAATGTTTCTCTCCCGTGCTTCATTGGTTTCTCTGTTGCGTTTCGTATGTGTTTCATGCGTTTTTGTATGCAAACCTCTTTCGTTTTTGGTAGTCACAAAAAATATCCATCGAAAATTCGCGTTTGCAAATACACGTCAAAATCCGCGTTTTTGTCAGTGTTTTGCCCTAAAATTAAAATCGAGGAAAAGTCAACTGGCGGAAATAAAAAAGGTCAAAAAATGGAGTCGCCGTCGTCCCGAAAAAACGAATCGCGAGAATCAGCTTTCAAATTTTGGGAATCGGTCTGGCCGAAAGTTGATTCACAATGCGGTCAATGATTGATTAGAATCACGGCACCAGCGATTCAAAGCGGAATCGCTTCTGCGCTAAACTCTAAACGATTCGGTTAACCTAGGTTTAACATAATAATTCGAATGACATTTCCTCTGACATGCTATATGTTCCAGTGATTAATATCTGTTTTCCTTCTAAATGTTTGCTATATGTTCCAGTGATTAAATTTTTGGGACAATATTCTAAGACATCAAAAAATACTTGTGCTCATTCAATAGAATATTCTAATGGCACCACTGAATTGCTGCTTCAGTAGTGTTTATTAATCCCCACACATTCTTTTGTTTAAAAAAAATTCTGTTAAAACCAACCTCTTTCATTGGCTGCTGACTAGTTATTGTCCAAAATTGGACATGTAAAAAGATGACTAGCATCAGTTGAGATTGTGTATAAACTACTGCTTAACTATGTTTCTGTTGACGATAAGAATGGTACACACATTGAAGGATTCTATGCAATATAATATCCCTCTGAATACTTTGAAGAATTGATGTTTGGAAGTTATAAACTTCAAATAGTTACTCATTGTTGCAACATTCAAAAATCTGAGTCAATATACTGTAGGGCTCTTGTATCTTCTTTACTGGTTGGATGAAATCTTAATACATGGCATTTTTCTCATCTTTAACTTGGTAATTCCATGCACAGTGGCTATGTCTCTTTCTTCCATGCCTATGTTTCCACAAAATTTTTCCGAGCTGATTACCTCACCTTAACTACTGTTGTTGCTCGCCAGCAGTTTCTTTATTTCTTTAGGAAGTCCTGTAAAAGGTACAATTTATATATTGCTCGAAATTAATTCTTTTATGGTTTCATTCGTTTTTGCAGTGTTATATCCCTTCTTCTCTTGCTTCACGGGCTTAGATGAAAATGTAATCACTTTATTGGGACTCTGAATTCCTCAGCACACTATCTCTTCATACTTTGTTCTACGTCTCCAACAGGCAGCCCTCATGTTTCCTGTTGCTTATCTTCATTCTCCTTGATTGTTAACATCAAATCACTGGCAGCTGTTTTTTAAATTTTTTTAATCTTCTTCTCAAGCTTGGGCAAATGAGAGATTTGTTTTTCTGTCATTTGAATGGTCCATGGATACTGACATTTATTACTAGATTTGGGCTTCTTTATAGGCTTTAAATGTTTGATCAATGTTAGGATTAAGGTGCCATTTATCTTTTTCTCTTGCAATCCTATGTGTACTTCATGTATCTCTGACACTGTTGGAAGGTTTCCTTGGATGGGTGAAATTGAAAAATAATTTGTAATCAACATTTCTTGGGAATCATAGCATTAGTTGTTATATGCATTTATGAAGGAGGTGGAGTTGGTAGTGACAGTTACAAAACTATTTTTAGCAGATTTCTCAACTTGGACATGAGAATTGAGTAGTGGAACATCTTACATGTTGTTGGTGGGTCCCATATGAGTTGGGTGATGATTTTGGATGCTACCTTGAGATATTGGCCATTATGGAGGAGTCACAAGTCAAAGATGTTTATTAATATGGAGGTTATTTTTTCTATTCATGGTTCATTGGGAGTTACATTTACTAATCTTGGAAGAACCTCCTCATTTTGGATGTGGCAGTTTTTGCATTTTTTCATGGTTTGATGGTATATCATTTGGGGAAACCATTTGTGGCATTCCTCTCTCATTTCTCTATAAATTGAAGGCAAAAGAAAGTAGTTTCATAAGTTGATTTTATAGGTACACAGGTGTTGCTGGAGTGTTGTTAGAGTGAAGAGAGCGTAATTGTGTTGGATGTATCTTTTTGTTAAAGATTAATACATACTTATCTTCTTTCTTGTGTGGAACTTTTTCCCGAAAGGATTTCTCCATGTAAATTCCGTGTTAATATATTTTGTTGATTTTATTCTTATTGTTGATTTTATTCAATCACATAATCATCATATGGTAATCCTTGGATAAACAATTATTTTTCAAATTTGCATACACTTGTAAGATCCAATAGTTTCACCTTCTTTCTCAACAATCAACTAGTCCTTTCATGTGCCCATTTGAAAAATAGAAAGGAAGAATACATAAGTTATGTTAACGTCATGAATTACAGAAATAGATCTAGTGGACTTAAAAATACAATCCACCTAAGACAATGATAAAAATGTATGCCAATATTATGATCATTAAAAGATGTAACAAGGCAAGGTAGTTTCACTTAAAGAACAGGATATACCTCAAAATGAAATAGAGGCAATGAAAGGCTGTAATAATTGTTGTTCCTATCAGATGGAAACTTGTAGCTATTGAATCACACCGAGGACATTCACCTAGAGGATGGTTTCACTGGTAGAAATTTGAAGAGCTACTTGGGAATATGAAGTATTGTGTGTTCCAGACTGGAAATGTGGGAGCTTTCTTAATATCCATTGGAGGTAAAGGAATCATTGTGATGGATTGAATCTTAAGTTGAGAATTAAATATGGGAAGTGGCAGATGATCTCTGCTACATACGAAGTTACAACAAGTCTGGCAGGTATTGTGTCAGTGGGCTATTGCCATATTAACAACAATTAATTGTAAAACAAATTGCAGAATTGAAATATAGCTTCTGCCCGAGTGATGACCCACCTGTCTGACAACCACATATGGACATTTCAGTGGATAGATACCAACTTAGAATTAGCTGAAAAGATCTCTGTGTCCCACTCTTCTCTCATTTCCCTCAAAAGATCCATTACTGGATTGAGTTCCCCATGAAAAGTCGAAGGGAGAGGGATTGCTGAGCATCTACTGCAGGTTCACAGCCATTAACCAGGAGCATATTTTTTAAGTTTGCATTCTATATTTATAACTTCACAAGCAGGGAAAGGACCAAAACTAAGTGTGAGGATATTTATGAATGTTTGGATCTGTCTAAAATTTTGGTGGTGTTAATATTACAAGTTTCTTTGTCTCCCTCAATTAACTGTGAGTATAGCCTCTTGAAGTTTAATGACCTTGTTAGTTTGGATATCAATGTTCCCTATTTATTTCTCCATCACCAACTCTTCCTCGATTAGCCGTAGAGACACATAAATTTTACTTTGATTCATTCCTTGGGTTGGGGATTTTATTAAATAACTAAGTT
>VDFB02028741.1:0-35577 GCA_007258455.2 Sequoia sempervirens
GGAAGGAAGAAAAAATTCATGTTTCACAAGCTAAAAGTGAATATTTGGTTGCACCAATCCATGGAGAAGGGCCTAAAGATGGAGAGACTCTCATGCTATGAAGAGCTTTGATAAATCTTGAGAAGGAGAAGTTGGAGCCCATGCAAAGAAGAAATTTATTTAGAACAATATGCAAAGTGGATGGAAAGTGTTACAATGTTATAGTGGATAGTGGTAGCATAGATAATATTGTATCTGAAGATATGGTAGAAAAATTAAATTTGAAAAGATTGAAACACCCCAACCCATATCGTGTTTCATGCTTGCAAAAAGATCACAGTTTGACAATACATGAGCAATATCTTGTGATTTTTCAAATTGGAAACTACATGGATGAAATAATGTGTGATGTGATACCAATGGATGCATGTCATCTTCATTTGGGGAGATCGTGGAAACTTGAGCATAGAGTTGTTCATGATGGGTGGACAAACACATATCAGATTAAGAAATATGACAAAGAATATACATTGACACCAATTCAAGAAAGGGAAGAAGAAGTGGAGGGAAGCTCCAAGGTTTGTTTTGTTTCCAAAAAACAATTTTTGAAACACTTGAAGGAAGGAGGACAATTTTTTGCTATTGTTCCAAAAATTACAATAGTTGGGACAACAAAAGAAAATGAGAAAATACCAATGGAAATTTAGAAAATTTTGGAAGAATATGGAGACATAATGATGAAGGAACTACCCAATGGATTTCCACCATTGAAGAGAATAAGCCATTTTATGGATTTGATTCCTGGTGTAAGCTTTCCAAACAAAGCACCATATCAAAGGACACCTATGAAGAATACAAAAATAAATAGGCAAGTGCAAGAATTGAAGGATAAGGGGCTGATTAGAGAAACTTTAAGTCCATGTGTTGCTCCAATGGTATTTACACCAAAGAAGGATGCTAAATGGAATATGTGTACATATTCAAGAGCCATAAACAAGACAACTATCAAGTGGGTGTGTGCAAGAAGTTGAGTCCACTTTTTGGCCAAAAAGTAGAAGTACATTCTCCCTAATTTTTAGAATTTGTCACATTTGAACTTAAAATTTGAAGCACTTAGAGATGGAATCTTGAAAAATGTCACTAATCATAAATTATAGTACTCGGAGTCTAGTTTCCAAATGTGTAATTTATTTTAATATCCAAATGAAACAAATTGATTTTCAATGGACATTTCTAAAAACCACTATTTAAAAGACTTTTTTTTCCATACAATGCACATGTACATCATCCATATTTTGACCTAAACAATTGTGTTTTTCTAAATCTTTTTGGGAAAAGATCTGTAACTCATTGAAGCACATTTTTGATATTTTTTTGTAATTTTTTACTAGCCCTATTTATTGTTTTCAAAAATTATCATGTACGTCACACATAAGTTGACCTAAACTTATCATTTAAAAAAAAAATCAAATTGAAAAGAATTTTCTGAAGTGCACTTTCGTACAATTTGTTTTTCAAAATATTATTTTAATAAAAAAAAAATACTAGAAAACCTTGATATTTCAATTTTATGAACCAAATTCATCATAAATTAATGGAAAAATAGAAAAAATAATCCAATTATAAAAAAATTACATATTTGGAATCTTCACTATCTCATCTATAATGGGTTATAATTTTGTAAAAAAATTCTACAAAAAAGGTCTCCAAACATATGTCCAAAGTCACTATTTTCTTGTTACATTGACATGACCTTTAAGTTGCAGGTCAAACCAAAACCAAAGGTTAGGTTTGAGTCCCCAAGCCTTTTCTCGAACTGGAAAACTAAGCAAAAACCTAACCAAAAATTCAAATTTTAAAAAATGGGATTCTGATTTACAAAACGAGATCACGATTTGTAAATAGGATCTCATTTCCTTCATTTATTATCCTAACTGTTGAAAAAGTAAACATTATCCCATTTATAAATGAGATCCCTTTTACTACGAGATCCCAATTATAAAATGAGATCTCATTTTATAAACGAGATCTTGATTAAATGGGATCCTATTTCCTTTTTTACCATTTTTTATTTTTACTAGTAAAAAATTACTCTCAATTTAGCAACTTGATACTGTACAGCCGATAGTGACAATTTTACCTATTTTCTATCGAATTTTGTCTTCTATAGGGTCTTGAACTTGCAATTTGAATTGAATTTTTGAAAGGAGGCATCATTGGGATAGTTTTTTAGTGGAATTGTGTTTATTTTCTACTCATTTGAAGGAGGAATAAAGGAGGAAGACTTCCACTATTGATATTCATTTGTACTTCAAAATTTTGTAATCATGGGATCACAAAGTCATAATAAGAGGAAAGATAGGAATGTATTCACCCCTAAAGAAATTGAAGCAAAGAGAGAGAAGGAGTAAAAAAGACAAAGAGATAGAAGAATGACAAATCGATCATTGAATAATGTTGAAGTGCATCCAATTCCATGACTATTGAAGATAAAAACATTGAGGAGACCATGGATGTAGATGATGCAAATTTGCAAGAGGTGAATGCGGAAAGTAATACGATTATACAAACTACTCCTAGTATGTCTTCAAATCCACCTTTCAATGTTATGGAGAATGTTTCAATAGGCACAAATCTAGGTTCATCTTCAATTCCACCTTTGAATGATATGGAAACTTTTATTATAGAATATTTAAAACAAGCTAGATTTAACGATGTTGAGATCGATATCAATTTTTTGAAATGGCTCTCCCACTCTCTACTAAAATGGCTATCTTTGTTGGTTCCCCCTTGCAGTCTGTGGTTGGTTCGTGGCTGGTTGTTGATGTGTCATTGGCTACTGGTGTGTCGTTGGTTTTTTGTGCATCATTGGTTGCTAGTTTGGGGTCTGTTATGGCCTATGCTAGTGTGATGTTGGTTGTTGGTGCGCCATTGGTTGTTGGTGCGTCATTGGCTAAGGTTTTGTTACTTGCTGTTGAGGGGTCATTTTCTATTGCTTTGGGTCTTTCTCCTGGCAATCCATGGCCTTTGCTTGATGGTTTTGCTAGTTTTCATTTTCCTCCTTTAGGGCCTAGGTCACTGCATGTGGATGCTCCTCTTTCGTGCCCTACTTCTTAGTCCTTTTCAAACATGCTTGGCTCTAGTGGTAAAATCCCTTCTTCTTCTCTTCCTTCTTTTAAGGGTAAACCCTTATGCTACTCTTCTTCTACCCCTACTGTTGTTTGTGGGTAGGAGGTGTTGGTTAAAGAGGAATATTTTTCTTCTTGTGCTCTTATTTGTAGATTTAGTGGTTTATAGCCTGCCCTCCCAAACCTAAACAAATGGGTTTTGAAGTCTTGGAGGCCTTTTGTTGAGGATAGGATTGAACTTTATCCTATGGCTAGGGGTTTTTTTGTGGCTACTTTTCAATCTAATGAGGATAGGGAATGGGTGTTGGAAAGGGGTGTTTGGATGTGGGGAAAGCACTCATTTTCTCTTAGGCCTTGGTTCCCCTTTTTCAACCCTCTTACTAAATCGATTAGTGTTATTCCTACTTGGGTTAGGCTTCCTAATCTACCTCTTTAGTTTTGGGCTCTTTCTCAAGCTTTGAGTCCATTGGTAATGCTATTGGTCAGTTTGTTATGGTTGATTCATCTTCTATTAATTATTAACATCCTACTTTTTCCCACAATCTTGTGGACATTGACACCTCAAAATATTTACCGAGGGAGGTCATTTTGTTGGTGGGGGATAGACCATGGTATCAAATTCTTGATTATGAGTGTCTCCCCTTCTATTGTAGGAGATGCTTTTTTATAGGTCATTTGGCTGCAAACTGTCAGAAATTTTGTCGTGGTTCTGCTACTTGGTGGAAAGATGCTCTTTGTGAGCACCTTACTATGGGGGATAATTCTGGGGAAGAGTCTAGGGATGATGTTATGGCCTCTAATGTTGTGGCTCCTTCTACTGTTGGCTCTCAACTTCCTTTTTCTCGTGTTGTTGTTGCTCCTAGGCCTTATGTTGCTGCTGCTATTGCCACTAGTTTTGTTGTTGGTGTTGTTGGTTCTTCTGGAACTATTGATTTATCGACTAGTGGCTTTGTTGTTGGTGGAGGTGGTTCTTCTATTGTTGCTAGTTCATCTGAAGTTGATATTAAAGAGGTTGGTTTGTCCTCAGTTGTTGTTGTGGCTAGAGTGGTTGTTGGTGGTGGTGGTGGTGATTCTACTATTGTTGTTATGACTGTTAGTTTGGTTGTAGCTCTTGTTGTTGCTATTGGCTGTGGGAGTGATACTCCTACTGCTCTTCCTTCTTTTCCATTGTTGGTTGGGCCTCTGACATCCCCTTGCTTTGATCTTTCGGAGGATGATCTTTCTTGGATGGTTGTACAAAGGAGGAAGAGAGGTCTTCCTAAGCATACCCAATCCTCTCAGTCCCTTGCAAAATTTCTTTGTGGTGGTCGGAAGGCTGCTAGGGTGGTCTAGTTCCATTGTTGCTTGTTGTTTGGTTGTTGGGCTTCTTTGTTTATCTTTGGAGCAGTTGTTTCTATCTTTTATGTTTTTGGGTTTTTTGTTGTTGTTGTTGTTCATCTAGTGTTGTATCTTTAGTGTAGAATTTTGTAAAGGGTTTTGGGCCCCTTCAAAACTTGTTTTTCCCTTATAATCAAAATGATGTTGAGATCAATAATATTCGTAGAGATAATGAAAAATTTAGATATTTTTTTGTTGAAAATGAAAACATGAAAATCATTTTCTTGTTGAAAATGAAGATGAAAATCATTTTGCTATTGAAAATGAAAATGAAATTCATTTTGTTGTTGAAAAAGAAAATGAAAATCATTTTGTTGTTGAAAATGAAGATGAAACTCATTTTGTTGTTGAAAATGAAAATGAAAATCATTTTGTTGTTTACAATGAAAATGAAAATCATTTTTTGTTGAAAATGAAAATGAAAATCCTTTTGTTGAAAATAAAAATGAAAACCATTTTTTTGATAAAAATGAAAATACTTTTGAATTTGAAAATGAAAATGAAAATCCAGGTTGTGATGTTGAAAATAAAATATTTTAAAAAAATTGAAAGAGATGTTTTGGAAAATCTTCCTAGTAAGATTTCTTGGAGACAAATAAGAACGCATGCCAATAGATTATACAAAGAATTTTTTATATCATAAAAGGGTATGTGCAGGATCATGATGGGCCAAAAAGTGGTGATATGATGGGTATGTGTAGGGTATGTGGCTGATGATTTTTTTTTACCCAAAATTGATGAAACAAAAAGGGTTTTTAAAGAGATTCTCACTTTCCACCAATATAAATTATGCTTTATTTTGAATTTAATAAATATTATTATTCATTTTCTATTTGAATTACAAGTCCCTTGATTGTAATGATTGAAAAACATCTATAGCTTTCAAACGGTATTACATTTGTGAATCTAAAACATGTGTCATATTCTATGCTTTGCATACTATAGGATTACAAAAATGAATTTCATGAAGTTTTAATCAAGTTAAGGTGGTCGTATTGACAAGTTTTTTATATTTTTAAAATTTGTAATAAAAATTCATAATTAATTATTTACTTAGAAAAAAATTACAAAAAAATATGCATCACACCAGGACATGAGTCCTCTACTTATAGATCTAAAATCTTATAAAAAAATATTATCATTTTATTGTGGTTAGGGTGGTCAGACAGACACCTACTTCTTATTTTTTCCATGAAATTTAAGTACTACTGCATTGAAATTTCAAATTTTCACCAAATAGATTTTTTTTAAAAATAAACCTAGTAGTTTAGAAACTACATTCAATTTGCTATAGATTCTATTCTTACATATTTTTGAAATAATATAGATAACTTATTCAAACTTTTACATCAAGTTGCCTAAATCTGATTTTTCTAAATTTTTTGCCTCTTAAGGGCTTGTTTTTTCCATGATGATCCTGCACATACCCAAAAAAATATCATTTCAATGTCAACTTGTGATGCAATTGATGAGAATGTCAAAAATCAGAAAATTAATGAAAAAGTTGGGCTTTTTTGTTAATCCAAGAAGAAAAAATCAATCACTAAAACATCTTATGTCTATTGTTGCTAGTGTCATTGAGTCTATTAGAAAGAATAGTCGATAAAAAGATAAGAATGTGAAATGACGAGCTATAACAACTACTTGAACACATGTAAATAGGGTTCCACATTTTTGGAGATGGAACTAAGGGTTTAGGACCTCCTATTTCACTCTTAGTTCATTAGGAAACCCTAGAGATCTCCCAACCAAGTGAACTCAAATGAGGGGTGGAAAATGATGATGTGAGAGAGAGGGGTTTCCTTAGGTGTGATTTAAAGGGGGGTTCACCACTAAGAAAATGCTTAGAAAGATGGAAATGAAAGCAATATGCAAATCTAACTATATGACCTAGAAAATGGAACTTCAAATCAAAATAACAAATTGGAGATAAACAAGGAAGTACCTAGAAGATTGAAGATGTCTAAAACAAGGTCTGCAATCCCAAAATTATTAATTTTGATGTGAACTAGGACTCATATGCCAGATTGGGCGATTTAGTCCCAGTTTAGGATTTCATTCTGAAACTAGAATCTACAACTAGTAAACTAGGATCTACTAGAAATGACTAAAAAGTGGTATATTGGGACTCATATACTCAAGGTGGTGATTTAGTCCATGTATTAGGCTTTGGTTGAAACTCTAGTATCCTCAAGTGATCTTTTGTAGCTTCTCTCCTATTCAATCTCTGAGTCTAAAACTTTGAATTATGGCCTGTAGGTGACTTTCTGTGAAGATGACAACTTTCTTCAATCTTGTAACTTTGTCTTCAAAGGGTCTTCAAGCCTCAAAACACCTAAATCTGCAATCACACATGTAGAGGGAAAAAATGTTGATTTGTTAGTGGATAGGGGTTTGCCTTGGTTGAACCCCATTTCGGTAATCAAACCTTGAAATGAAATGAAATAGAATGAAGGAATGATGAATGAAAAATATGCAATGTTGCAACTCACCAAACTCTTGGGATAAATGCTACAATCTTGTGTGAAATGGCTAGTATGAATGTGGATCTTGACTCTTAATATTGATATGAGATAATGTCTTTGAATGCTTGATTGAAGATTATGAAAACCTACATCGTAAATGTTAGCTCAAAAACACATATGATGCATGAAGACATTGACATGATGCTTGATTCTTGAATTGATGCTCCAAGATTCTTTATAATCAACTCTTGAATTCTCTTTCAAGCTCTTGATCTCATTAAATTTACCTTAGGAATGCTTCATGTAAGATTGCTTAGGTCACTTGAGAACTTGCTAGGAGAAAATATGTGAAATAACCTTGTATTTATACTTGTTTATGCCAAATTTCCTGAAATTACAATGTACTACAGGCCAACATCAAATCTAGGAGATTAAAATCCCACCAAGAATTGAATTCAAAATAGGTCCAAGCTAAAGTAGGATTTATACAACAGTTGGGTTGTATGAGTCCTAGTAGCCTAAGCTTGGGACACAAATTTCAAGACATGCTTAGTTTAATGTAATATTCAGGATCAGGCCCTGAAACCTAGGTGGGACCCATACGCCTAAGGTGGCGTATGAGTCCCAAATCACTAAATTGAGGAAACATAACCCAAAATCATTAAATTGTGATTCTTCATCTGATAAGTTTCAAGATTATCCTTGGAAAAATACATTTAATAAGGCTTGTGGATGCAAAATAGGACCAAATAAGGAATAAAGAACCCCAATTTTAGCAAGGAGGGCCCAAACAAGTGTTAAAATGTAAAGAGATACATTTTTATACACTACATTTAGCACCACTTTAGAGAGAGGAGTAACTTTCTTCAAAATCACACTAAAGTAGACAAACTCGCATCAAGAGGGGTCCAAGTGTACCAATGCTAGTGAGATAGGACAACAACAATTAAGAGGGATGATCAAGCCCCCAGGATTGAGATCCTATGGCAAACCAACATAGGCACAAAATAACACACATGAGAATGATGTATGAAGCAACAACAAGGTACAAGCATACATTGCCAAAGACATAAAGAAGAAAGAAAAAGAAAAAGGTGGATCAAGCCTCGACTGTTTTTGCAACACAATGTGGATGAAATCTAAATTGTTTGTCCAAAAATTTTACAAGTGGAACACAATGTCCACTATGAAAAAAAAATGTATGCTCACAAGGGCTAGTGGAAACTTAGGTCATCCACTAGGTGATCCCCCAGAGAGGTGAGATACATACGCACATATTCGATATGTGTCCACACACACAAGCAAGTGGCTATGGGAAAGTCACACCTAAGTTCGGATTCCATACAATAACCATACCAACGCTATACCTCATGATAACTTTGATAATGCACCACACAACATGAACAATAGGATTCACAAGGCAAGAAAAACTTCATATGATTGACACCCATGAACAAGTAGGATGGATCCACAAGCAAGCAAAGTGTGTTATGCAAGGTGGTCATTTAATAGTTATTATAAATGTGAAATAGAGTAAGGTACGTTCAAATGGGTTTTTCTTAGTTCATGTAAGGTCTTAACTTAGGGAACACCGTGCCTAATGTCTCCAATAGAGGACCAATCAAAGAATAAAAGATTCACAACTTAGGGGATGTAGTGTGTCACATCAAGCCATTAAGAGGAATATAATACGCTAAGAGAGATCATGCTTTTGAAGGACATCATGCCCAATGTCACCACAAAGAGAAAGATGCATTGTGTGAAGTAAGAAGACCACACAATAAAACATGAGTTTCAAAATGCAAAAGAATAATGCCAATGTATTCCCCCACTTTAAATAAAATTCTAAACACCATGCTATGAGAAATTACTTTAAAGTAGCAAATGATAAATGCTTACAATAAAGAGGGCATGAGAGCTTATTTGGAAAGCCCTATGCCAATTCATATGTTTCCAAATGAAGCTACATCATAAAAAGGGGTTGCCCCCACAATGAAATCCCAAAATCACATAAGTGATCCACAGATTCAAGGTTAGTATGTATTTGCTACAATATTTTTTATAAATCTCAGAAACATCATCATTCCCCAAATACTCATGGAATATGTTGAATGATACAAAGAGAGAGAAATCAAAGAAAAAAAATTTGGGTCAACATGGAAGAGACCTAAATTTCTCGACACCTTGCATCATCCCTAAAAGAAAAACACAAGATAAAGAAAAGATAAAGGTTATTTTTTTGGGTCAACGTGGAAGAGACCTAAATGTCTCAAAATCTTGCATCATCCCCAAAAGGAAAACACAAGACAAAGAAAAGATAAAGGTTAAACTTTTGGGTCAACATGAAAGAGACCTAAATGTCTTGACACCTTGTGTCATCCTCAAAAGTAAAACACAATACAAAGAAAAGATAAAGGTTAATCTTTTGGTTCAACATGGAAGAGACCTAAATTTCTAGATACCTTGTGTCATCCCCAAAAGGAAAACACAAGACAAAGAAATGATAAAGGTTTACAAAGTAGAGATGAATGTAGATACAAATAGAGGAATTTCACTATAGTACATATAAAAATGTATCCCTCTACATTTGTACACTTCTTTGGGCGCTCCCTACTATAATTGGGCTTCCTTATGCCTAATTTGGTCCTATTTTGCATCCACAAGCGTTATTAAATGCATTTTTTTAGGATAATCCTAACACTTTTAATTTAACAATTTTTGGTTGTGTCCTAGATTTAGTGATATGGGACTCATATGCCACATTGGGTGTATGGGTCCCACCTAAGTTTCGGGGCTTGATCTTGAATTTGGCATTAAACTTAACATTTCTTGAAATTTTTGTCCCAAGCTTAGGCTACTAGTATTCATATGCCACCTTAGGCATATGAGTCCCGCTTTAGCATGGACCTATTTGAATTCAATTAATGGCGGGATTTTATTCTCCTAGATCTGATTTCAGCTTGTAGTGCTCTAATTTCGAGAAATTGGGCATAAACAAGTATAAATACAACATGTTATTTCACATATTTTCTACTAGCAAGTTTTGAGATCAAGTAATATAGAAAATTCATGAGATCAAGATTTTACAAGAGTTTACAAGAGCATTATAGAGCATTCAAGAGAATTCAAGAGCTAATTATCAAGCATTTTGGAGCACCAATTCAAGAATCAAGCATCATGTCAAAGTTTTCACGCATCATGTGTGTTTTTGAGCTAACATTTGTGATGTAGGTTTTCATGATTCAAGTGAGCATTCAAGTCAAGATTCATAACCTTCAATCAAGAGTCAAGATCCACATTCATACTAGCCATTTCACACAAGATTGTGGCCTTTTATTCAAGGTTTTGGTGAGTTGCAACATCATATTTGTCCATTCATCATTCCTTCATGTTATTTCATTTCATTTTGAGTTTTGATTACCAAAACAGGGTTTGACCAAGGAAAACCCCTATCCACTAACAAATCAATTTTTTTCTTTTTACATGTTTGATTGTAGATCTAGGTGTTTTGAGACTTGAATATCCTTTGAAGAAAAAGTTGAAAATTTGAAGAAAGTCATCAAAGTTGTCAAGAAGTTGTCATCTTCATGAAAAGTCACCTACAAACCAGAATTCAAGGTTTCAAACTTGGAGATCGGATAGGAGAGAAGCTATAGAAGATCACTATAGGATACCAAAGTTTCAAAAAAGCCCTAATAATGGGACTAAATCACCACTTTGGGTGTATGAGTCCCAGTATACCACTTTTCAGTCATTTTCTACAAATCCTGGTTTACAAGTTATAGACTCCAGTTTCAACCTAAAACCCTAAACTGGGACTAAATCACCTAGTCTGGCATATGTGTCCCATTTCACATCAAAATTCAAAATTCAAGGATTGTAGACTTTTTTTGTGCTTCTTTAGTTTTCCAGGTGCACCTCTAATTATCTCTAGTTTTTTTTTTTTTTTATTTGAGCTTCATTTTCTAGGTCATAGAGTTAGGTTTGCATAATACTTGCATCTCTTTCTTTCTAAGCATTTGATTAGTGGTGAGCCCCCCCTTTTTTTATCACACCCAAGGAGAACTTGTAGCTATCTCTTTCCCTAATTATATCATTAGGTTGAGATCTCTAAGGTTTCATTGAATGAACCAAGAGCCAAATAGGGTCCCCTAAGTTGTCCATCTCCTAAAAGGTGGACAAACCCTATTTCCTACGGTTCATTTTGGTGAACCTAACCTTTGGACACCTTTTTTTTTAATTTGGAGTGCATTTCAATCCTAGGTATAGTTTACATTAACTTTGCATTAGGTCTTGCATAATTAGTTAATTTTCATTTAGGGCTTCTAAATCTTGCATTAGTGAAAAGTGCATATAGGTTTCATTTTTGCATCTTAAATCATTTAATTTCATTGAAAAACAGTAATTACAAATAGTAATGACAACATACAAACTAGAAACCTTAACATTCACTCAAAATTTGTTAAATTTAGTGTAAAAACCATAATCTGGGACTCATTCGCCCCTCTGGGATTTAGTCCTGATTTAGGTTGTTTTACTTGATTTTTGGGAATTCTATGTTGGCTATTTTTTAGCATTTGAACCCTTCAAAAACCCTAACTAGGATTCATACACCCCTATGGGTGATTTAGTCCCGTATCAAACTTGAATCTACATTTTATAGCATTAAAACTTCATTTTTATTTTTTTTGTTTGTTGTTGTTAGATCTATGTTTTAGGTTACTAAGTTTTTGTTTCATTTGTTTCATTAGATCTAGCTTAATTTGGTTTCATTTCAAATGCATTTATAAACATAATAATCGTAATTAAAGAATATCATTTACCTTATGTTCATTGCATTTATCTTGCATTCATTGATTGTCCCTTGCATGAGCTTTACAACTTGGTGTTCTATTTCTAATACTATAGTGAGACATAGTTTGAGACTCATGTCATCCCCTGATAGCCCACTCGTTATGGATCTTGGATTATCTAGCTCTTTTACTCATAGTGTTGACACTAATTCACTAGGTATGGACCATACCCTTAACAACTCTTTACCTTCAAGTAGTGTGACAAGTGTTGAAACAATGGTTGCTAGTGTCCCTCAAGAAAACATAATCCAAATCCATGAAGAGTTAGCAAACCTACCACATCAAGTGAGTACTAAAACATTTCCAACACTGCTATTCATACCATAGATAATATACACCATATGATTGAAAGTGAACAAGGAATAGAACTTGTGCATAACCTAGCTTAGATTTTTGGCAAACATCTTACCTCAACAACTACTTGTGATCAACCTTCAAACAATATTTAAAGTCAAGGAGGAACTCGAATTCCTCCTCCCACAACCATTGCCTCTATTCCTGCATATACAAAACTTCAAGTTACTACAACAATGCAACCTAGTAGTAATGTCTTTCCTACCTTGGGTATTTCCACTAGAAATCCTAGTACCTTTGTGGAATCTCATGTCATATCTCCTAACACTTTACCTCCCATAAGTATTCCATTGACTTCCCCCTCAAATACATATACACATCCACCATATTCACCTCCATCTCAAAATATGACCAATGACACCATCATTAACCAGCTCTTGCAAAATGTTTCATCCCTTCAATGAAAAATTTCAACCATAAACCAAAATCAAAATGGCCAACCATCATACCATTTCAAAATCAATCCCTTATCCCTAGAGATATTAAGAACATTGATACCACAAGGTCTAGAGATTCCTAGGTTTGAGAAATATGGAGGGAAGGGAGATCCATCTAACTATGTTTCCGCTTACACTGCCTTATGTAGTGACTTCATCTTTGAAGATAAGCTCTTGGCTAAGCATTTCCCTAGGTCCTTGAAAGATACCACCTTAGAATGGTTTTCAACATTACCGAATGACTCAATTCGTTCATTTAATGAACTCGTTGAGGCCTTTATTAACCATTTCCAAGTGCACATGACTCCTAAGATGACCTTAGTTGATTTGATGAGATGCAAACAAAAGGATGATGAAAAGGTGACTGACTTCATTTCACACTACCAAATGCTTTATTCTCAAATCGACATAAAGATTCTTGATTCTCACCTTCAATCAATGTTCATTGAGAACTTACAAACTAATATATAGGATAAGCTTGGTATGATGAAACTCCCTCCTTAGTACAATTGTGTACTGCCCTTCATGATTATCAAAACTCAGTTAGTAGTCATGAAACAAAATCCACTTCTAGCCATCCTGAAAATTTTGAACTCGCAAATCATAAAAATTATCAACCTTTTAGAAAATAGAATAAAGGATTTCTTCAACTAAATCCCCCTCAACCAACTCAACATGTTGATACCCAATTGGCTTCTATAAAGAAGACAAATCCTTTTACATTTGGGGATCCGGCTAGACAATTTAATCCCTTACCCGATACCCTCCATAATACAATGTTATAACTTCTAGAACAAAAATTTCCTTACCTCTCATTAAAACTCTTGATCCTAATAAGCCATTACCTCTAAACTTTAGATCAAATTCCTATTTTCATTATCACAGACAAAATGGACATGATACGGAACATCGTAAGTCTCTTAAACATGTTGTGCAAGACCTCATTGATTCTAATCGATTTCTCATTGGAGGTTTTAATGATCAAGGAAATAAGTTTGTTGCCCCTCCCAACCAAAACTTGCAAAACTTTACCAACCCTATGCCAAATCATAATATTTCATTTGTCATAGCTAGTGAAACTAAGAAGAATGATGTGATGAATGTTGAAACAGGTGATGACAACATGGATACTCATGGACAAAGTCTTGTGGATGATATGGTTGCATTGATCAAAACTCAACCTCATAAGGGTCGAACTAAAATACCTCTTGACATTGCTTTCTCATCAAAAAATATAATCTAAAATGCACCTGATGGTCCTCTTTACATAGCTGGTTGAATCAATGACAATCCCACTAATGGGATATTAATTGATCTAGTCTATGGAGAGAATGTGATCACTGAAGAATTATTACTTATGCATAAACTCTATCAAGAAACATATGATAAACTAAAAGAATGGATAAAAACATATGATGGTTTTACTTGCCCTACGATGGGATCAATTGCCCTTCCTCTAAGAATCAGACTGAAACAATTAGATGTCTCATTCTCCATCATCCCGACATTGGATCAATTCTGTGTGAAGCTTGGTTATCCATGGCTACACTCCATGAAATTCATCCCGTTGATCATGCATAAATGTTTAAAGTTTCCCTTTGACAATGAAATCTTTATTGTGCACCATAGTGGCTTTAATCTTGTGTCTTCCCATGGGAATTTTTCATTTTATTTATTTTGTGGAGCCTATGGAACTTATTAAACCTCGTGAGGACTTCTTTTTCAAATCCTATCAAAATTTTAAGGAAAAATGCATAGCAGAACTATCACTTTGAAACATGCCTCAACACATGATTGAGCCTACTATCCTTGATGAAACTATGATAGAACCAAAAGACCTTCCAAGTAACAAAGACAAACCTTAGACAACTCCTTTTCCTATCTCCTACAAATGACCAAGAGACAACCAAAAAATTTGTCCCCCCTCCTAAGATAAAACAAATTTACAAAGCTAAAGAGAAAGTGGTTGAATAGCCTCCCATGGTTTCTTTCATTCCTCCTATAAGGGAAGAAAAGAAAACTATGGTTGATAAACCCACTCCTACACAAACTCAACTTAAAAACCATACTAAAAGAAACGGAAATGCTAGAGAGCGTAGGTGTAGACGTCATGTTATTGCTTGAAGGTTAAATGAAGAAAACAACAAAGAAAATTAACATCTGAACTTGACTGAAGCAATATACAAGGAGTCTCCCTCTTGTCCACAACAAAAAGATCCTATATTACAATCGCAACAAGAGCTAAATGCCTCTTTATAAATTATGGTTTGACCTCCTATCATGATTAACTTGGATGATGATGATGAGATTACTAAAATTGATGATGAAGTGCATAATGAGTTGAATACATTATTTTCCTCTTCTATGAGCTTAAACATGATAATTCTCCTAAGAAGAGTGTTGAACTTGGTGATTCCCCTAGTTTGGCACTTGTTGTTGTCCCTTTGGTTAGTTGTCTACCTTCCATATATGATGAACAAGATTGGGATGTGGACGACTTGCTAATAGGTTGACTCGCATGTTCCTTACTAGTCTTTTGCATTATTTTCTTTTTCATGTTATGTGTGTGAATGCATGTGTGTAATGTGATCCCATGTACTGTTGTTTTTGATGTATCTCTCTCTTTGTGACATTCCTCTATTTTTATCTATATTCTTCTATATATGTCATAGAACCTTTATGTTTTCTTTTTCTTGTGTTTTCCTTTTGTGCATGACACGAGGCATCAAGACATTTAGGTCTCTTCCATGTTGACCCAAAAAAAAAAAAATTGTTTTCGCTCTCTTTGTATCATTCTTCCCGTTTCATGAGTATTTGGGGAATGATGACATTTATGGGACCTAAAACAACATTGTAGCAAAGACATACTTACCCTGAATTCATGAATCCCTTATGTGATTTTGGGATTTCATTTTGGGTGCAACCCCTTTTCATGACGTAGCTTCATTTGGAAATATATGTGTGGCATAGGGCTTTCCAAATAAGCTCTCATGTCTTCTTTATTGTTAGCATTTATCAAATTTTCTACTTTAAAGTAATTTCTCATAGCATGGTGTTTAGCAATTTCTTTAAAGTGGGGGAATACATTGGCATTATTCTTTTGCATTTCAATTACAACTTATGTTTCATTATTTGGTCTTCTTCCTTCATGCGATGCATCTTTCTCTTGGTGATGACATCGGGTGTGATATCCTCCAAGAGTGTGATCTCTCTTAGCGTATTATATTCCTCTTAGTGGCTTGATGCAATGCACTACATCCCCTAAGTTGTGAATCTTCTATTCTTCAATTGATCCTCTCTTGGAGACATTAGGCACGATGTTACCTAAGTTAATACCTTACATGAACTAAGAAAAACCCCTTTGAATGTACCTTACACTATTTCACATTTACAATAACTATTATATAGCCACCTTACATAACACACTTTGCTTTCCTATGGAGCCATCCTGTTTGTTCATGGGTGTCAAGCATATGAATTTTTTCTTGCCTTGTGAATCTTGTTGTTCATGTTTTCTAGCACCTTATCAAATTTATCAGGAGATATAGCTTAGGTATAGCTTTGGTATGGTTACTGTATGGGGGCTGAACTTAGGCATGACTTTCCCATAGCCACTTGCTTGTGTGTGTGAGCGCATATTGGCCACGTGCATATGTGTCTCACCTCTCTGGGGGATCACTTAGTGGATACAGTATTCCACTAGCCCTTGTGAATGTGTGTTTGGTTTACATAGTGGACATCGTGTTCCACTTGTAAATGTTTTGGACAAACATTTTAGATCTGATCCACATTGTGTTGGATAAACGATCAAGGCTTGATCCACCCCTCTTTTTCTTTTTCTTTTTTTTTTACGTCTTTGACAGTGTATGTTTGTATCTTGTTATTGCTTCATACATCATTCACATGTGTGTTCTTTTGTGCCTATGTTGGTTTGCATAAGATTGTGGTCCCAGGGGCTTGATCATCCCTTTTAATCGTTGTTGTCCTATCTCACTAGCATTGGTACACTAGGACCCCTCTTGATGTGAATTTTTCTACTTTAGTGTGAGTTTGAAGTTCCTCCTCTAGCCAAAGTGGGGGCTAAATGTAGTGTATAAAAATATATCCCTCTACATTTTCACATTTGTTTGGGCCCTTCCTACTAAAATCAGGCTTCCTTATGCCTTATTTTTTCCTATTTTGCATCCACAAGCCTTATTAAATGCATTTTTCTAAGGATAATCTTGACACTTAACTAATGATCAATCATAATTTAATGATTTTGGGTTGTGTGTCCTAGATTTAGTGATCTAGGACTCATACACCACCTTCGGTGTATGGTTCCCACCTAAGTTTCGAGGCCTAATCTTGAATTTTGTCTTAAATTTAACATTTCTTGAAATTTATGTCCCAAGCTTAGGCTACTAAGACTTATAAACCACCTTGGGCATATGAGTCTTGCTTTAGCTTGAACCTATTTTCAATTCAATTCTTGGCGGGATTTTATTCTCCTAGATCTGATGTCGACTTATAGTGTTGTAATTTTGAGAAATTTGGAATAAACAAGTATAAATACAAGGTTATTTAACATATTTTCTCCTATCAATTTTTGAGATCAAGTATTATAGAAAATTCATGAGATCAAGAGTTTACAAGAGTTTACAAGAGAATTCAAGAGCATTCAAGAGCTGATTATCAAGAATTTTGGAGCACCAATTCAAAAATCAAGCATCATGTCAAAGTTTTCACAAATCATGTGTGTTTTTGAGCTAGCATTTGTGATGTAGGTTTTCATGATTCAAGCAAGAATTCAAGTCAAGATTCATAACCTTCAATCAAGAGTCAAGATCCACATTCATGCTAGCCATTTCACACAAGATTGCAGCCTTTTATTCAAGGGTTTGGTGAGTAGCAACATCACATTTGTTCATTCATCATTCCTTCATGTCATTTCATTTCATTTTGAGGTTTGATTACCAAAATGGGGTTTGACCAAGGAAAACCACTATCCACTAACAAATCGGCATTTTTCTCTCTACATGTATGATTGTAGATCTAGGTTTTTTGAGACTTGAAGATCCTTTGAAGACAAAGTTACAAGATTGAAGAAAGTTGTCAAAGTTGTCAAGAAGTCATCTTCACGGAAAAGTCACCTGCAGGCCAAAATTCAATGTTTTAGACTCAGAGATTAGACAGGAAAGAAGCTACAGAAGATCACTAGAGGATACCAGAGTTTTAGCAAAACTTTGATAGTGGGACTAAATTGCCACCTTGGGTGTATGAGTCCTAGTATAGCACTTTTTAGTCATTTTCTATAGATCTTGGTTTACCTGGTTTACTAGTTGTAGATTCCAGTTTCATCCTAAAACCCTAAACTAGGTCTATATCACCCAATTTGGCGTATGAGTCCCAGTTCACATAAAAATTCATAATTCAAGTATTGTAGACTTTGTTTTGTGCTTCTTCAGTTCTCTAGGTGCACTTTTGATAATCTCCAGTTTGTTATTCTGATTTGAGCTTCATTTTCTAGGTCATAGAGTTAGGCTTGCATAATACTTGCATCTCTTTCTTTCTATGAATTTGCTTAGTGGTGAACCCCCCACCATCTTTTCTATCACACCCAAGGAGACATTGCAACTATCTCTTTCCCTAATTGGATCATTAGGTTGAGATCTCTAGGGTTTCCTTGAAGGATCTAGGAGCTAAATATGGTCCTGTAAGTTGTCCATACCCTAAAAGGTGGAAACGCCCTATTTCCTATAGTTCAATCACAAAGGGAGAGATACATCAAATATAATAGTATGGGGGGACCACATTATCCACATGCAATCCCACACTTATCATGAAAAATAAAATAATGCAAAAGACTAGTAAGGCACATGTGAGTCAACCTATCACATGTCGTCTGCATCCCAATCTTTTTTGTCATATACAGAAGGCTAGCAACTAGCCAAAGAGACAATGACAAGTGTGTTACTAGGACAAGGCTATCTAATTTTTGCCCCCATGTTTGCAATCCAAGCATGAACCAAGGTAGGTGATGAGAAAGAGATCCTTGCATTTTGAAATGATTTGCAATGAATGTAAAGCATGTAATAGTGAGAATATTATGATCCTACAACTATTACATGGAAAGGAGTGACAGTCATGCCTTAAGGGATTATTTCTATGATATCAAACTTTTTAAATATTTTTTTTAAAGCACGACACTCATCAGTACTATGTCTAAGAACTCTTTGATATTGATAATGTGATGTGTTTGTGTTCTTAGTATTTGGTTTTCAATTTTCTCACGTGGGTGGTAATGTGATAAGTCCTTGACTTAGAAGTATGTGTAGGGTTCTTTTAGTTTCAGATGGTGGACAAGGGAATTTTAGATTCTTTAGTTTGTAATTCCATTATTGCTTGCTAGATTCACCAACTTGTTGAGGAGGAGGACCTAGGGTTATCCTATCATCCTTATCACTGTTGTGAGGCTTTGGTTTTTCTTTAGGAAGGAGGACAATTATGTCGGGAGAAGGGTCTTGATATCCTATCCCTTTGGTATATTCATTTGGTATTTTCTCTAGGAGTTGTTGAATTGCATGTTCATTTGTTGTATCACATCCTTGCTTTGTTAATATCTTAAAGCCTTGGCCATAAGTTTCTTCTAAGTTGATGGGAGTATTGGTCACTTTGTTAACATAATATTGATGCACTTGATTAGAGGAACTAGGATCACTTATTGTAGGGAGCTTAGGTTTAGTTTGTGTTTCAATTTCAGGTTTTAAAAGATGAAACATCTCATGTTGTGTTGGTTGTTTCATGGAAGGGTAAAAGGATGCATTAGTCGCAAGGTTGTTAAGGAAATCATTTATGAAGTTGTTCATGATGTCATCATCTTCTCCAATGATTTCAACTTCATGAGGAGGACATGCATTAGGAGTTGATTGAGCATGAGTGCGGTCAATTTCATTAGGGTCATTTCCAAAAACATAGCTTGACACATCCACTAATAATTTTAAGGACATCCAAAATTTACCAAAGCACATATCCATGATGAAATGCAATGTAATGACCTAGGATGCAATTCTTAGATTCTAAACAAGGTAATTTACTGATTACACTATGTAAAAATTTGAAAATGAAATGTTGTAAATGTAATTTTGAAATTAAGCAATGCATGAAATTAAGCCAATTAAGCTAGATCTAATGAAATGAATGAAATAGAAACTAATCAAACTGAAACAAAGATCTAACAACAACAAACAAAAGCACGGAAACAAGGTTTTTAATGTTGTAAAATGTTGATTAAGACCCGGTATGGGACTAAATCACCTAGAGTGTCGTATGAGTCCCAATTAGGGTTTTTAAAGGGTTTAAATGTTAACAAATAGTCAACACAAAATTCCCAAAAATCTAGAAAAACCACCTATACAAGGACTAAATCTCCCATAGGGGCGAATGAGTCTCGAATTAGGGCTTTTGCACCAAATTCAGCAAATTCTAAGTTTATTCTAATGTTTCTAACATGTATGTTGTCTTGACTATGCATAATTATAGATTTCCAATGAATTTGAATGATTTGAGATGAAAAAATGCAACCTATATGCACTTTTGACTAATGCAAAGTTTAAAATCCCTAAATGAAAATTAACGAATTCAAGATCTAATGCAAAGTTAATGTAAGCTATATCTAGGACTGAAATGCACTCCAGATCAAAAATAAGGCATCCAAAGGTTAGGTTCACCAAAATGAACACATGGAAATAGGGTTCCACCTATTGGGAGATGGAACTAGGGGTTTAGGACCTCCTATTTCACTCTTAGTTCATCAGGAAACCCTAGAGATCCCCCAACCAAGTGAACTCAATTGAGGGATGGGAAATGATGATGTGAGAGAGAGGGGTTTCCTTAGGCTTGATTAAAAAGGGCAGTTCACCACTAAGAAAAATCTTAGAAAGATGGAAATGAAAGTAATATGCAAATCTAACTATATGACATAGAAAATGGAACTTCAAATCAGAATAACAAATTGGAGATAAACAAGGAAGTACTTGGAAGACTGAAGATGTCCAAAAAAGGTCTACAATCCTGAAATTATGACTTTTGATGTGAACTGGGACTCATATGCTAGAATGGGTGATTTAGTCTAGTTTAGGGTTTCAAGTTGAAACTAAAATCTGTAACTAGTAAACCAGGATCTACAGGAAATGGTTGAAAAGTGGTATACTGGGACTCATATTCCCAAGGTGGTGATTTAGTCCCAGTATTAGGGATTGATTGAAACTTTGGTATCCTCAAGTGATCTTCTATAGCTTCTCTCCTATCCAATCTCCAAGTCTGAAACTTTAAATTATAGCCTGTAGGTGACTTTCCATGAACATGACAACTTTGAAAACTTTCTTCAATCTTGTAACTTTTTCTTCAAAGGGTCTTCAAGCCTCAAAACACCTAGATCTACAATCACACATGTAGGGGAAAAATTGTTGATTTGTTAGTGGATAGGGTTTTTTCAAACCCCGTTTTGGTAATCAAACCTTGAAATGAAATAAAATAGAATGAAGGAAGGATGAATGAACAATATGAAATGTTGTAACTCACCAAACCCTTTGGATAAATGCTACAATCTTGTGTGAAATGGCTAGAATGAATGTGGATCTTGACTCTTGAACTTGATATGAGATAATGTCTTTAAATGCTTGCTTGAATCATGAAAACCTACATCACAAATGTTAGCTCAAAAACACACATGATGCATGAAGACTTTGACATGATGCTTAATTCTTGAATTGATGCTCCAAAATTCTCGATTATCAACTCTTGAATGCTCTTGTGAACTCTTGATCCCATAAAATTTTCCTTAGGAATGCTTCATAAGATTGCTTAGGTCACTTGAGAACTTACTAGGAGAAAATATGTGAAATAACCTTGTATTTATACTTGTTTATTCCAAATTTCCCAAAATTACAACACTACAAGCTAACATTAGATCTAGGAGAATAAAATCCTGCCAAGAATGAAATTCAAAATAGGTCCAAGCTAAAGTGGGAAACATATGCTAGTTGGGGCATATGAGTCCAAGTAGCTTAAGCTTGGGACAATAATTTTAAGAAATGTTGAGTTTAATGCAATAATCAAGATTAGGCCTTGAAACCTAGGTGGAACCCATACGCCCAAGGTGGTGTATGAGTCCTAGATCACTAAATCTGGGACACATAACCCAAAATCATTAAATTATGATTGATCATTTGATAAGTGTTGGGATTATCCTCAGAAAAATGCATTTAATAACGCTTATGGATGTAAAATTGGACCAAATAAGGCATAAGAAGCCCAATTTTAGCAAGGAGGGCCCAAAAAAGTGTGAAAATGTAAAGGGATACATTTTTCTACACTACACTACTATAGTTAATAAAATAGATTTTAATAAAAGAATGTTAAGAAATATTAGTGAAATTCTAAAAATACATCCTAAAACATTGGTAAGAGTGGCAAAGAGAAGAGAAAGTATAGAAAATGATCCAATCAACCAATGTTGGTGTTTTAGTGGTTGACTCCCAAGGTCTGTCATGAAATTGAATATTGAAATCAAATATTTGATTGAAAAATATTGGCATGATAATACTAGGGTACCATCTAATACTAGAGATGTTTTAAAATTAAGAGTGGGGTCCAAAGTTCATGATCCTCATCCAAAACACCTATTAGAAACAACTCAAACTGAATTTTATAGAAAATTTTGTGGTGGTTCAGTGTTACTTGGTAATTTTAGAATAATTCAAAGGTCTTTTGAAAAATGTATACCTTGGTATGTGAAAATTAATAAGCAATAAATATCTTGTTATAAAACACATGTACAATTTCGCTATTATTATGATGTTTTTTTATATATACATTGTACTTTACATAATAACATGATTATGCATAAATATGGTATTAATATGCCACCTGAAACAATCAAGGAGTTTATATCAAGTTTGTTTTGTGAAAGATCTAATGGGAAATTATTTTATTTAAGTTCATGTATTTCTAGACAATGCACTAGTTGTGGCAATCTTTCATTCTTAGGAGTTCGTATGCATGAAAGTGTTGAAAATTATTTTGGACAACAGTGAGTGGATGTTAAAATATTTAGGAATGTTGATTATTCTTTAAAAGATGGAAAAATGGAAAACATTGTGATTTAGTAATAGAAAAATTTTGTGTACATGCATTCATATCAAAATTTAAGAGTAAGAGTGTACCAAAATATGTCAAGCACTCTCAACATGCTCAATGGCTTGATGGAAAATTTGGAACATGTAGAAACACATTTCAGTTCAAATGCAAGCACATAGAGTATTTAGACAAAGGAGCTTGCATTTTTTTTCAATTTTGTATTCCAAGAGATTGGGAAGCATGTGAAAATATAGAATGGGTTGAAGAGTGGAAGCAAATATTTTTGATACCTACACAAGCACAGGATCAATATGAAACAACAATTGAAGACAATGATCAAGTGTTTGCATCATATGACTATGACCATGTTTTAGACTATACACTACTCACATTTGGTGGTGGAAACAAATATAAAACTATTGAGATATCATGGAAGACCTAAAAATAAAGAGCTATGGACAATTTCTATGGAAGATCAAAAATAGAGGATGAAAATGGTACAATGGAATAAGTAAATATAGGTAAATATAGTTTTAGTTTTATATATTTAAATACATGTTTTGATATTTCTTGTATATTATTAGTTGAAATTGACTTAAATTTTCCTTTTGTATCCTTAATCCATTATCACAAATTCATTACATACTTTGAGATAAAAAAAAGAGATTTCATGCAAATTCAACCTATACAACATGGAATACTTGGTAAAAACAGGAAATTATATAGTTTTATTTTTATATATTTAAATGCATGTTTTGATTATATATTGAAATTGCTTGTATTTTAATAGTTAAAATTGATTTATTGACCTTTTGTATCCTTAATCCATCATCACAAATTCATCACATAGTTTGAGACAAAAAAGAGAGTCCATGCATATTCAACCTAGACAATATGGAATACTTAGTATAACATACAGGTAAGTATAGTTTTAGTTTCATATATTTAAATACATGTTTTGATGATATATTGATATTACTTACGTTAATAGTGAAAATTTATTTATTATCCTTTTTGTATCCTTAAGCCATCATCACATTGGTCACATACTTTGAAACAAAAAGGAGAGGATGCAAATTCAACCTACACACATGTGTGGAATACTTGTAAATACGTGTACTTATGTATATATATAGTTTTATATAAATTAAAATACATGTTTTGATGATATATTGATATTGCTTGTATCATTTTGATATTAGGTTTCTTGAAGACTTGTTACATTCCCAAAAGTTTTGGATTTTCTTGAGATGGCATATCCACATTTTGTAAACATTGTTTTGAGTTAGCATATGTTTAATAAGAAAAAGTAGGGTTTACCACCATGAATGAACAAGATGATAAACCACTAAATATTTTCCTTATTAAAACACTCAATTATGAGGGGAAAAGATGAAAATAACAATCATAAATATTACCTAACTATTATAGCAACTATGAGGGAAGTTTTTAGAGCATAAAAAGTTGTGTACCTTGTCAAAAATTTTGTTATTTTTACGCTATAGAGGACTCATTTGCCTTCAGTGGCGAATGGGTCCCTGATAGGGTTTCTAAAACTGAGATCAGGGTCTTATTTCTTGATCTCTGCACTCTCAAAATCCCAGTTATCAAGTTTTGGAAGTTTGTAGATAATTTTGTAGCTTCAATTCTTTGATTTTTCACTTTGAATGAAAACTTTTGCAACTTGACAACTTTGACAATTTTGCTCCAAACTTGCTCCACTTGATCTTTAACCTATAAACCTACAATTACACATTCAAGGGATGGAAAACTTGTTGATTGTTAGTGAATGGGGGTTTGCGTCAGTCAAACCCCTTGTAGGTAATTAAACCAAATGATCAAATAAAGGAATGAAGCATGAAGCATGAAATATGCAATTGATGTCACCTTGGATGATGTCTTGTGAAACAAATCTGAAAACTAACATGTAGTGGCCATAAAGAATGTAGTTATTGGATCATTTAAAATGATGTGAAACAATGCTTGTAATAGATCTTTAATGCTACACTTACAATCTTAGCTCAACAACATGAATGCATGCATCAAACCCTTGATATGATGATATGATCTTGAATTACTGCAATAAAATCTTGAAATCTACCTTGAAATTCCTTGTGAATGCTCTTGAAATTATCTCTTGAAATTTTTAGAATGTTTCATAAACTTTCTAGGAGAAACAATGTGAATTAACCCCTTGTTTATACTAAATTAGGAGATTAACTCTGAAATTCAAACAATTAAGGCCAACACCAAATCTAGAAACAAACATTATTAAATTCCCACCAAGATGAAATTTAAAAAGGGGCTCCTCATTAAGGGAGGACCCATTCGCCAACTTGGGTGAATGGGTCATGGCTTAGTTTACCAGGACCTAACCTCGGGGGATGGAAAGAGCACTAAAAACCCATTCCAGATCAACTAAAAAATGGGGGTCCTCTTAAGGGAGGACCCATTCGCCACCTTGGGTGAATGGGTCCTAGCACCATTTTCTAGGACCTAAATTTTCCCAATTTAAATGTTATATTATTTAATTATTGGTATTCAGGATAGATCTTCTGGAGGTGTCATAAATAAGGCTTAAATTTGAATTAAAAGGGCTAATTAACTTCAATCAACCACAATTAATTAAGACCACCCTAGATAAATGTGAAAGTGTGTTACAACACTTTACAACATCTAAGGTACACATTAGGTACATTTTATTTAGAAAGGGTCCCATAAGGCTTAATCAAGTAAATAAATCCTAGAAAAGTGTGAAAGTGTGTTACAACACTTCACAAAACCTTTGCAAAGGATCAATTAAGGAATTTTTTAACCAAATAAAGGTCCTAGAATGTTGTGAATGTGTAAAACACATTACAACACTACTCCAAGATACCATTAGTTTAGTTTTAATATTAATTATCCAAACCAAGTAAGGGAAAAGGTTACTTTTTCCATTACTACATTTTCCCCCCACTTTAGTGAGAGGATGACCCCATGTCAAACTCACAATAAAGTAGACATACAAGACACTTAAGTATGTAGAAATACCAAATATACATAACCATACCCTATCAAAGGCCAAGAAACATAAATAAAAGATCAAGCACAACCATTTCAATGCGATGTGAAATGGGGTTGTTTATATGTTGCTCACTCTGGGGTAGTGGAACCTCAGTCTTTCCACTAGGTTAGTTGTCCCAATGAAGTGGTTTACTAAGAAATTCACGCCAGTGTGTCAGCTTCCCACCGTATAATGAGAAATTCATGCCAATGTATCAGCCTCCTATCATACTATTTGTACCAAATTTATCCTCGTGATAACTTTAATAAGGCACCAAAATGTAATGCTTTTGTTAATGATTTTTTCATGTAAATTTTTTATTAAAGGGTATTTTTCTTTGTTCATGTAAGGGTCTTCCTCTTAGGGAACACTGTGCATAATGTCTCCAAGAGAGGACAAGTCAAAAGTGGCATATTGTCACCCATGGGATGCCTCATTTGCATCATGCCATGTTAGTAGATCATACACTCTTGGATGACATCAAACTCAATGAAGCCACCAAGAAGATGACACATCACAAGAAAAAAGAAAAATCATGCCATGAATTTTTTCCAAAAGATGTCATTGATGTATGCCCCCACTTTAAATTGGTTGCTACACCATTATTGTGAGCAATTATTTTAAAGTATCCAATGCTTTTTTCCTAATAAATGAGAGCTTTCCTTGAAAAACCCTATGCCAAGTCATATGTTTCCAAAATAAGATGCGTCATGAAATAGGAAGGAAGGGTTTCCCCCACAAATACATAAGGGATCTATGGATTTGGGGTCAACATTTCTTTGCTATAATTTTTTTATAAGAGCGTTGAACTGTTATCATTCCCCAAATACACATAAAACTAGAAGAATGACACAAAGAAAGAAAAAACAAAGAAAAACCTTTCATATCAACATGGAAGAAACATGCATGTCTCGATGCCTTGCATCATCCCCAAAGGGAAAACACTAGAAAAACAAAAGATAAAGACAAAGACTTTGGGTCAACATGGAAGAGACATAAATGTCTCGATGCCTTGCATCATCCCCAAAAGGAAAACACAAGAAAAACAAAAGATAAAGACAGCTTTTGGGTCAACATGGAAGAGACAAATGTTTTGATGCCTTGCATCATCCCCAAAAGGAAAACACAAGACAAAGAAAAGAATGCTTATGACATAGAGAAGAATGAAGGTACATATAGAACAATGCATAAAGAAGAGAGAGGAGACATCAAATGAAACATCATGAGGGATCACATTATGTACATGCAATCGCATAAGAAAAAATGAAAAAAAAAAAGACTAGTAAGGTGCAGGCGATTCAACCTAAAGCAGTTCATCTACCTCCCAATCTCAGTTGGTATAAATAGAAGGCAAGCAACTAGTCAAAGGGACAATGCCACATGCATTACTAGGAAAAGGCTATCAAATGCTTGCCCCCACTTTTTGCAAGGAAAGAATGAGCTGAGATAGGTGATGACAATGAGCTCCTTACATTAAAGAAAATGATTTGCAATAAGTGTAAAAACACGTAATAGTGATAATGGTGTGATTCTACAACCATTACATGGCAAGGAGCGGAATGCATACTAGTGTTATTCAATTAATAGAGGAGAACTATTGCCATCAAAGTGAAAATTTATCAAGACCAATTTGAATGCACGATAATCTTTCATACTATGTCAAATGGTTTTGTGTTATCGATAATGTGGAACATTTGCATCTTTGGGATATAGTCTTATCTTTTCTTTCATGGGTGGTAATGTTATAAGTTCTTGATTTAGAAGCAGTTGTAGTTTTTTTTCACTTTCAAGTAACAAACAAGGGAATTTTATTTTATTTAACTTGTAAGGCCTCTTTCATTTGCTAGATTCACCAACTTCTCTAGATGGAATTAGGGTAGTAAGTCCTGAGATAACTTTGCTATCATTATCTTCAGGAACCATGGGTTGTTCTTTAGGAAGGAGGACACTTATATCAGGAGGAGGATCTAAGACAATCCTACTATCATTATGAAGTGTTATGTATTCTTTAGGAATGAAAGTATTTGTGTCGGGAGGAGAATATTGATATCCTAGCCCTTTGGTATTATTAATGGGTATTTGCTCTAGGAATTAATGAATTTCATGTTCACTTGTTGTATCACATCCTTGTTTACTTAAGATTGTGAATCCTTTTTCATATGTCTCTTCAAGGTTAATACATGTGTTGGTCACTTTGTTGACATAGGATAGGTGAATGGTTTCTTGTTTAGAGGAGCTAGGTTCACCTATGGTAGGGAACTTAGGTTCAACTTGTGAC
The DNA here is from genome assembly GCA_007258455.2 of Sequoia sempervirens. NCBI lineage: Eukaryota > Viridiplantae > Streptophyta > Pinopsida > Cupressales > Cupressaceae > Sequoia > Sequoia sempervirens. The sequence continues at coordinate 28,037 of VDFB02028741.1, forward strand.
TCAATTTTAGGATGTAAAATTCTAAACATCTCAATTTGTGTGGGTTGTTTCATTGAAGGATAAAAGGATACATTAGACTCTAGGTTGTTAAGGCAATCATTTATGAATTCATCCATGTTGGCATCATCTTCTCCAATGTTGTCAACATCACGAGGAGGACATGCATTACGAGTTGTGTGAGCATGAGTAAGTTCAATTTTATTAGGATCATTGCCAAAAACACAACTTGACAACCAAAGAGAACAAGGATTTCCAAGCATTGTCTAAACAGTTCTCCATTTTCAAAATTTCATATCTAAACATAGTAAATTTTTTATTACACAATGCAATAGACTAAAAAGGAAATATTTGAATGCAATTTTGAATTTTAAGAACGCACTGGAATTAAGCAATTTAAGCTAAATGCAATGAATTTGATGAAACAACAAATCAAGAAATTGAAACAGTAAAGTAACAGCACCAAACAAAAGCTAGAAACTAATATTTTAATGTCCAAAAAATGCAGATCAATAGCTAATAGGGACTCATTCACAATAAGGGTGAATGGGTCCCAGTTAGATGTTTTTGAAATATTTCAATGGATTTCAAGGTGATTTTTTAATGGCTTTTCAGATGCTAGAAGATGCAAATTTGACCTGATCAGGGACACATTCACCAATAAGGGTGAATAGGTCCTAGTTAGGTATTTTTAAACTTTAATAATTTGCAAGATTTTAGTACTATGTTTCAGTTGTAGGTCTGAGACAGTGACATTCAGTTTCATATTTTCCATAAATGCAATGTAAATGTGCAATAAAAAGATAAAATGCAATTTTTTTTATTTTCAAATGTAATTGTATGAAATATAAATGATATTGAAAATTATTGATTTTCTTTTGTATTTTTCATATTTAGAGTAATACAAAACAATGCAAATCTAAACACAGATGAGATGCAAGATTTTAATGCAAAAAAAGTAACCCTAAATGAGATCTTGATGAATGCAAGATCTAATCTAAGATGCATTAAGAGACTCCAAAACTTAGAAAATTGCAATGCCCAATATTTTGGGTTCACCAAAATGTTTAATAGGAAAAAGTAGGGTTTACCACCATGAATGAACAAGATGATAAACCACTAAATATTTTTTTTATTAAAACACTCAATTATGAGGGGAAAAATATGCAAATAACAATTAGAAATACTACCTAACTATTATAGAAACTATGAGGGAATTTTTTAGAGCATAAAAATCTATGTACCTTGTCTAAAACTTGTTTTTAGCTTACAGAGGACTCACCTGCCTTCAGTGGAGAATGGGTCCCTGTTAGGGTTTCTGAAATTGAGATCATGGTTTTTTTCCTTGATGTCTGCACTCTAAAAATCCCGGTTATCAAGTTTTAGAAATCTATAGATAATTTTGTAGCTTCAATTCTTTGATTTTTCACTTTGAATGACAACTTGACAACTTTGACAATTTTGCTCCAAACTTGCTCCACTTGATCTTTAACCTATAAACCTACAATCACACATTCAATGGAGGGAAAAAAACTTGATTGTTATTGAATGCGGGTTTTCCTCAATCAAACCCCTTGTAGGTAATTAAACCAAATGATGAAATAAAGGAATGAAGCATGAAACATGAAATATGCGATTAATGTCACCTTGGATGATATCTTGTGTAAAAAATCTACAAACTAACATGTAGTGGCCATGAAGAATGTAGATCTTGGATCCTTGAAAATGATGTGAAACAATTCTTGTAATAGATCTTCAATGCTACACTCACAATCTTAGCTCAATAACATGAATACATGCATCAAACCCTTGATATGATATGATCTTGAATTGCTGCAATAAACTCTTGAAATCTGCCTTGAAATGCCTTGTGAATGCTCTTGAAATTTTTAGAATGCTTCATAAATTTGCTAGGAGAAACAATGTGAATTAACCCCTTATTTATACTAAATTAGGAGATTAACCCTGAAATTCAAACAATTAAGACCAACACTAGCTCTGGAAACATACATTATTAAATTCCTGCTAAGAAGAAATTTAAAAAGGGGGTCCTCATTAATGGAGGACCCATTCGCCACCTTGGGTGAATGGGTATTGGCTCATTTTACCAAGACCTAACCCTGGGGGATGGAAAGAGCACTAAAAGCCCATTCCAAATCAACTAAAAAATAGGGGTCCTGTTAAGGGAGGACCCATTCGCCACCTTGGGAAAATGGGTCCTGGCACCATTTACAAGGACCTAAATTTTCCCAATTCAAAATATATATTATTTAATTATTGGATTTCGAGATAGATCTTCAGGAGGTGTCATAAATAAGGCTTAAATTTGAATTAAAAGGGCTAATTAACTCCAATAAACCACAATTAATTAAGACCACCCTAGATAAATGTGAAAGTGTGTTACAACACCTAAATAAGGTGCACATTAGGTACATTTTATTTAGAAAGGGGCCCATAAGGATCAATCAAGAAAATAAATCCTAGAAAAGTGTGAAAGTGTTACAACACTTCACAACACCTTTGCAAAGGATCAATTAAGGCATGTGTTGATCATCAAATCTTGTGCCTCTCCAACAACCTTATGGGAAATTTAGCGACTGCGGGACTGATTTGCACCTCACTGAATACCTTTGAGATTTTTATAGAAAGCTAACTCTTCTTTGAGTTTTGGAGAAAAGGATAGAAGCTTAAATGTAAACATAAAATAGGAAAATGGCGATGTGCCAAAGGTTTTACAACATTTTAAATCGAATTTCCTTTATATTAATGATATATTAGATACAAAATGCCACAACCCTTCATTGTTGGGAAGAGAACAAGCAGCAAAGGCTAAATACAAGCACAGTGTAGTCTTCGAAATCTCCCCATAGGTAGTGTTCATTAAGGTCTGATCAAGCATAAAAGTTTCCAAGGTTAACAAAAATACATTTAAAAAATGCATTAACCCTTCCTCTTGTTATAGCATAATATAAAGAAACAATAATCCTTAAAGAAATTGAAAAACTTCAACAAACATAATCTAATTTCCACAAGTTATTATCATACCACATAAGCCTACAACATGGAAATCAACCACTCAAACTAATTGAATTAAGCTTAACACAATGTTTCATTGAGAACAAAAGCATAAAGATTGAACTTGACAAATTCCATAACATGCACAATCTCAAAGATTTCTTCTAAATAGTTCATGCTTAAACATCAAATGAACATAGAAAACAAAGGTCGGATTCCAATCCGATAATAGACGTTTGAGTAAAAACAATATAACATGCAAGAGAAAAGTAGTGTTCTACCAATTACTTCTGAAAATACATCTATATTCTAAGGAAAACTAAAAGAACTTCTATTTTGAAAGAACAAAACTGGAACCCTCAAACTGGAACTCTTTTCTTGGAACTGAAAAAACTCTTTTCCCTTGGTTGCCACCTCCCTTTTATAGTTGAAAAGAGAGAATCACCACCACTTCCTAGGAGTAAATACTGCTAGATTCCAGCATTTGATAGCTCATGATCCAATCTTATATCGTTAGGTTGCGACAATATTTACTCATTAATTCTCAATTGTCTCATTTATGTCATTTTAGATATTTAGGAAAGATCGCTATCTAAAAGCAATCAGATCCTAGAAAATAGCCTGGAAAAAATATGGCTGACCAATCATGTAGCTTGGTGGCACCGACTCGAATTTTCCATCCTGAAAACAAGGAAGACCCAGTATGCTGCAACAAACTCCAAAATGATCGCTTCTAAAAGTGAAAACTACCTATAGTGAAGAGATGATGTGTCAAGCGAGTGGGGATTCTCAGGTTTAAGAAATTTCCCCTAAGAGAATATTTTCTGAGTTGACATGTGTCTTGGCCTTCTTCTAAAAGGAAGACGATAATCAAAAGTTGTGCAGCCACCATGTGGCACATTGTGTGCCTTTCAGAAACACTTTTTCTTTGAGCACAAACACATCCCGAAGCCAAAAACACATAAAATCTGAAAATCAAAAAATGACTAAGGAAAATTTTCCTTACAGTTTTGGCCACTCAGAGGGGGCCTTTGCTTGCAAAGGCACAAACCTAGGGCTTTGGAAATTCCAAGAGTTTGAGGAAGGTGGAATGTTGCACTTCCCATTCCAAATCAGTCAGTCAAACAAGACCATAGATGAGCTTGTATGTTTGGCCTAGCTCGAAGACTTCCTTGAAGGAAACAACTCCCCATCTTGTTGAAACCACCCCGAGGTGATAATAGAGATGAGAAAGGGGAAAGATCTTGTGCTCGATTTCATCAAAAGTGGGAATCGCGCTCAAACTCGAGAGTTCCATAGAAGTCTGGACCTTATGTCTAATTGCATCTATGATTTGTTCAACTGATAGCACAACTCCATCCAGTGAGAAAAGGGGATGCAAATCGTAGCTAACCAAAACACTGAAATCCTTCCAAATTTCATTGACCCTTTTGTTTGACACTACCTGGAATTCCTTGCATCTTGTTGTGATCTTGTGGCAGTTGATGATCTCATTTGCTTTGCTGGAGGTAGCCCTTCAATCTGGAATCCCTCCAACTTTTAGAGCCTCATCAGTGGCCACACACAATCTAGAAATCAAGCTTTGTGATTCCACTACTTGGGGAGTATATATCTGTACAAATTGTTCAGCCATCGGGCCAACCTTTCTGTTTAATTCCCGAACATCCCTTAAAAACTATAGGGTTGGCCTGAGAATGGCAACCACGACTATGATCATTTCCCAGTGTGTAGATATTAAATTCTTTAATATCAGGAGGGTCCCAAACCCTTGTGCAGAAGTTAACTCCTAATGGAACTGAGCCTCTCTCACTCTTGCATTCTCCTCCATTTTATTCTTCTCTTGGAGGGAATTTTCCAGTTCGAAGTTCAATCTTCTGATCTCTTGGCCATGAACCTACAGAGCGGATATGATCTCTTGTCTTGACTCTTTTGCTTCTACCTGGGCCTGCTATAGATCGTTGGAAGCTTGAGATTGGACACCGTCCAAATCTCTCTTTATGTTTTCCTAATTACATTTGTACTCTGTGTTTTTCTAGTGCTCAGTAGCAAGCTCAACTCTCAACATTTCAATTTCAGCATACAGTTGAACCTATCCACCTTGGGCCTCTTCGAGCAACCTAGTTGCTTCTCCTTGTTGATTTTGTATGTCTTATGTGGGCCATTTCGACATCTCTGGCCTTGATCTCTTTCTGGAGCCTATTCATTGTTTATTTTACATTCATCAACTCTGCCTTGCGCTTCTTCAATTTCCTATCCAGCCTTTCATTATCCGCATATACCACATTTTAAGTGGCCTTAGCTAGGACTAATTTATCGCGTAGGTGAGTTTCATTTAGATCCAAACCCATGGCTTTGATGTCATAATCCTTTATCTGCATTTGTCCCTCAAGCTTGGACATGAGCGGCTTCATGGTAGTGATCAACAAAGAATTCTACTCTTCATTGAAGCAAGCTTCAATCTTCTTGGTAGCTGACAACATGGCATTTTTTAATAGTCTTTTTTTATTTCTTTCCTATCAGGATCGCTTGGTTGCATCGAAATAATCTTGGAGACTCTGAGGGATATCAATTCTTTGTGTTCCAATGGAAGCACCTGGAGGGAGACCAAAAAGGGTGACGAAAGGAGAAACCTTAGATGTATGAGCATGTGGGGAGGTAAATGGGAGTGTAATCATGGAAAATGGTGGGATACCAAATTGAGATTGGGCAAGGGAAAAACCAGTCAAAGTGGAAAAAGACACGGGTGAAAGGAGAGATGTTTTCCCAGAAGTGGATGGACCTAGAGTAATGGGCAACATGGATGTTTCAGCTCTTTTAATGGGATCCCTTGATAGGGTGATTAAAGAATCAATAGTGGCCAAAGTGGATGATGCTCGCTCGATGCATGGGGTTGCTTCACAAAGTTCATTAAAAATGGTAAGGGGTGTATTCAAGACCAAAAGATCAAGGTCTGTGGATGGAGGAATATTCTTCATAGATAGGGGCTAGAGAAGTAACTAGAGATACAGAGATAGGAAGAAGAGGGGGAGTAAAACTTACCTAGGCCATGGCGGTTGAAACACTTCATAGAATGGACTCTGCTTCTTCTTCTCCTCTGGCTGATACACTGGATCTACCCAAATCTTGGACACGTTTTTTCTTTGTATGGTTGGAAATAGTATGTTTTAACCCTTTGGTGGTCAATCTCACTAAAACTTAGCCTTCAATGACCACAACAGACCTTCTTGGGGATCGTCGAGCTCTTTACCCTTTACTTCAGCTATTGGTAGAGAATGTGACCTATGAGTCCTTTTGCTTTGACCCTTTTCTTTTCTCTAAATCTTGGGGCCTAGAAGCATGGTGTGGAATCTGCTCCTATTCAATCTCATGACTTGTCTTCAGATTTTTATTGTCAGTATCAACCTCTTCATCGTCAATCTCTTCAAACTTTTCATCATGTGGCTGGAAATCTCTGGACAAGGCATTGAGGCATCTCATCTCTTGTCAAAACCTCCAAAAATCTTCCATCTTCCTTTTTGACCATCCCTTACATTTTAATTGTGTGTTGAGAGATTTACCCATCAAGAGGTTCCTTTGATACTTCATCTGCACTACATAGAAATTCAACCATTTTGGTCATTTGGATGGTATGCAGGCCAAGTTAATGTATACGTCTGGGCTTTCCTGAGTTGGATTCTTCCTTGACTTGAAATATTCTCGATTCTCATGTTTCAAAGTTGAGAGGTTCTTGATCGGATTGTAGTCCCATGTGTCACAAATTAGAACCAAGCCTAAGGCCGCCAGTTTGTTTGTAAGCTCACCCTCTACCTTCTACCTTCCCAATGTTACCCAACTGTTAGCAATGTTGAGGGGGATTAGGTATAACCTTGTCTTATTCCTTTCGACACCATATGTATTGTTGGAAAGGGTTGTCTATCGGCATGCCTCTTGTTGATGCCTAAAAATGCTAAGCAACAGCCTTATGGGAAACTCAGTTAATGGGGGGACCAATTGCGCTAAACTGAGTGACCTCTGGGTTTTTTAAAGAACTCGTCTCCTTCTATATTTGGGGGGTTTGGAATGGGAAAAGGAAGTAGATATAAAAAACTAAATTTTAATCTAAGGCGATGCGCCAAGAGTTAAGTATGGGCATGGTAAATCTTTCTTTCAAATCAGATTTAAGGGCACGTTCAGCAATCTACATGTCTAGAAATAACAAAAAGTACAGATGAAAAACCAAAGTAGTCTATTAAATAACATAAAATAAATTCCATACACATTCACTGAAAAGAAGAGTCCAAGACATGGTCTAAATCAACAAACTTATATTGAAATTATCGAAGTTTTGCAAATAAACTACTTAGTAAAATAACAACACAATTTAATTTTTTTTCAACTAACTAAGAAATAGAAAGGCCAAACAAACATGGCATAGTTTGTGAGTCTTAATATAATAATAAAAAACAATACAAAGACCTAGTGTCTTTCAACAATTTTTTTGTGTATCCTCCTAACCTATTTTTGGAAATTTGAAGCAATATATATAGAAA
>VDFB02028744.1:0-14740 GCA_007258455.2 Sequoia sempervirens
AAAGAAGACTATACAAAGACTCTACAATGTGGGATTTGATGTAAGCCTATTTGGTTTGATCTAAGGTGCTTAAATCTAACCCCCCAAACTCAAATCAAACCCACCCTTCATAGATTGAATCCCCATGCATTTTTCAATGGAAATATGATTTAAAAAAAGACTAAGGTTAACACAAAAGTGGGACACACTATAGTGCTTCATCCTAGAAGTGATAGAGGACAATGCACAACCAAATTTCTAAACTAGTAATTCAATTGTGAATGGATTTTTGACAAATGTATAGTGATAACTACATCAAATCGAAAGTTAAGTGCCCTCACATTTAATATATGCATTTATTATAGTAACTATTATTAGCCCCAAATTATTTATGTAGATTAATTATTAGTTAATTGCTTTAATTATTTAGTTAGGCTACATATTTTATTAGATAAAAATAGAAGTTTGTACCACTAATGGAGTGTGTGTGCATTTATCAATTTATGTAAAAGAGTATCCCTTGAACATTCTATTTAGTTAACCTTTCCCTCTAAGCCACTCACATCAACTTATTTATTCAAATTTGTCACTTTACCATATTTTAAGGATAAAACACTCCATACAAATACAAAATTATATTGTGTTTTATTTAAATATATTATTATTCTTATTATTTTTAAATTATCATCTAAGTTTATATTACATTGATTATAAATAATAAGTTAATTAAACCAAATTATTAAGTATATGATATTTCTACAATCTATATAACTAAATAAAAGAGTTCATAGTAATAGTTGTGTAAAAAAATAATTTTAATTTTTAAATTCAATTCCTTTTACAAAGCTTGAGACTTTCAATTAATAATAAAGTATGTTATATTTTTTTTTAAATAAAGTGCACTCATATCATTGTTCTTATTTCATTGGAAAAATATGAATATAATTTGGATACACAAATAGAAATGTATTATGAAAAAATATGTTAAACTTTAGTTGTGATATTGCTATCAAGATTCAACCGTGTAGTTTTATAAGTCAAACTCATTGACCCATATTTCATGAGTAGTAGTACAAGAACCCATCTCTCATGATAGTGGTCCACTTAGCACTCATTGCATCAGGTGATGCTCACAGAGGTGAAGCACTAGGTCTTACTGGGATGGGTTCCAGCTCAAGTGCACTTAACCACAGAGCTTTTCCCTTATGAAACATGAGTCAATGAGTTTGACTCATAAAACTACATAGTTGAATCCAAATAGCAATATCACAATTTGACACAATGTGGAAAATACCTCTTATCAAACTTTACTTGTTATTAATTAAAAAGTATATTTGTTTAGATTTTATATATTAGCAATTCAAGCTACATGTTATAGGAAAATGTTACCCAATAAAAATAAAAAAATTATAATAAACACTTAATTCAAAACTAAAGATTTATGATAGACATGATTTTTTATAAGATTTTAAAAAATATAAATTTAATGTATACAAGAAATTACAAATCATTAATTTATATCATTCTTAATTTTTTTAGAATTTATTTGTTATAATTAATAAAATTTATGAATTATTAAAACACTTAATTTCAATTAACCTTAAAAAGGAAATCACTATTAATATAAAAATACAATTATACATATATTTTTAAATATTTTTTATAAATACAACTTATATCAAACAAAAATAGACCAATCGTTGAACACTAGAACTTTTTGAAAATCCTTCATATTTAATGGGAAAGTACATGGTATTTATTGTTCTCACCTTTCATATTTGTGATAGAACAAATTATTAATATAAAATACTCTAATGCTTGTACATTGCTATCCCAATGGTTGTACACATAAGAACAAAAAAAATTCACTATGATAACAATACTTGTTTAAATGAGTGTCTTATTTCATTAAATGAGCATTTTATTTTTTAAATGACACATTTATAGTGGATAGTTATGGTATTTTATTTAAGACAAAAAAATACTTATTTCACTTCTTCATGAATGTATTTATGTTTTTTTTTATATAACATTAGAGGTTCTCATGTGTTCAAGTATGGGTCCACTTTTGATCAACATTTGATTTTTTTTTAATTTACATTTGGATTATTTATTTACAATATATAGTATAAATATGTGGTAAGACCGGATATTATAATTACAATTGATTCCATGACTATTGGACTATGGTCCCTCTCCCCTAAAAAAGCATCAAATATAAAGAAAGATAAACAATAAGCATGGAATGGTAGTGGAATGGTGTTCATGACTAGCTTGATTGAATACAAACATAATCCCTCGCTTAAACTTGGGAGAATAATAAAAAGTCTTGAGGGAATCTCATGTTAGTTTAAAGAAAGTTTGACCAATTCGTTAGTAAACTAATCAAAAGCTACCTAAATCACTAATTTAGATTTTTATATCTAGATTGTGTTCTTTATAAAATCTAAATTCGTTAATATAAACTATAAGACATGTACAATCTATTTATCATTTGCAAGTGGAAAGAGCTAAAGTCTTGCCAACATTTTTTCTTATGATTTTTTGCACAAGGTTTGAATATAGTCTACAAAGATAATATCTAAATTTTTAAATGTCAAATTATGACTAGTATTTGCTCCATCGCTAGTAGAATGCATTCCTGAACTAGCATTTAAAAATATTTTTCATTTATCACTTGCCATCCATATGAACATTTTTCTTCACCAATTAGACTGGAATTTCATTCAGATGCTTCCCGTGCATATGCATAATTTTCCTTCTTTTATACCATGTTCATGATAAGTTGTTATCATTTCATATTTTTGAAGAGATTTGTAGTTAGATTACTTTATAATTTTTCTTCCTCTTTTCTTTGGTATTCATTCACATGGGAACAAACTAAATCATTTCTAAATGGCTTTATTGTGATTAATTTAGTGGATTTATGCAATAGATTCTTACATTACAGATTATTTTAGATAGAGTTTATATTAAAGATATCACATTTCCACAATCCATATTGATTATTGCTAGACGACTTCTGAATTTGATTGTGTAAGATATTAAATATAAGAGTCAAGATGCTTTGTCTTCTATGTTGTTGGTTTGATATGACTCAGTGTTTTAAATATAAAAATATTATTAAAATTAGTTAAAATTAATATTAGTTGGGAATGATAAATTAAATGAATATTTGAAAATTAAATACAAAATTTTAAAATTAATATTATATTATTTAAGAGTCAAGATGCTTTGTCTTCTATGTTGTTGGTTTGATATGACTCAGTGTTTTAAATATAAAAATATTATTAAAATTAGTTAAAATTAATATTAGTTGGGAATGATAAATTAAATGAATATTTGAAAATTAAATACAAAATTTTAATTAATTAAGAAAAATAATTTGATTTTATAAAGAACACAATTAGTAGCAACTAAAAATATTTTAGGGATAGTGTTGAATTGCAAAGGTTAAGTTCTTCTCAATCAATCCATTGAAAGACAAGTGTTGGAAAACAACAATCAAGCATGCAAGTGACCTAAATTGAATTTTGATACAAGTATTATTCTTTTTAGTGTTCCAAGTTCAAATGTTCTAAGGAATGTTCTTTGATGCTAAGGATATTTAAATGATTAATGAATATGTTTAATTGTCTAGACGTTTTTATTTTAAATACCAAGACATAGTTAATCATCGCATAAACATGTGTTAAATCAACTCCTAATGACTAGTATAAATAAGTAGGAGCCAACAATTCAATTTTTTATTTTTTTTAAGTTTTGGGTTAGATCCATGTCATATATGATTACTCCTACATGTCATTGGATTGCTCAACCACAAAAAATACAAGATTTTGGATCAAGAAATGATATATGAACATATAAGCTAATAAATAAGACAAATATATAAAAATAAATATAAATTGAATTGAGATAAAACTAATTATAATTATAAAGAAATTCATGTAAATGAAAATAAATAATAATTAGAAAAAGAAACAAATTAACTATAAATTACTATATAATCATATTAAAATAAGCTCATAATCAAATAGAAATTAACATAATTTTCTAAATTTCACAATTATTATAAATAAAACCAAAATCACAATATCCCACTTTAATATGAAAAGATTAGGAACATCTCATGATAATAACAATCATTCCAAAATAGAATACCCCACTTTCCTTTTTAGTAAGTATAATTATTAAATCTGAGAAAATGGAATTATATTTTCCAACAAGTATTTCATTCCTGCCACTGAAATTAAGACTTTTCCAAAATGAATTATTTCTTTTATAAGCTTTCAATTATTAAGTACTCCCAACACAGCCAACAAGCAGACAAGAGAATCCAAAGAGAGGTTTGCTGTCCCAATCTCACGTAGTGGAAACCAGATTAAATTATTTGAACAATGGTTGGGCATTTACAGGGATACTTCAATAATTCAAAAATCTCCAATGCAAGCTTACTATACAATCTATCTTATCCATCACCAGATTCCTTCATCAACACATATTTGACTTTGTTTTTGACTATCATTAATACTGGTTGGAAGATGTCCATTGCACTGTAACAATGGTTAATTCCCTATCAAGAAAAAAAACTGAAATTTTTAATTATTTGTTAAAATGTAGAAGTGATATTAAGATTAAAAAATATTTTTTAACTGTGCAGAGTTTTTCCATTAATATTTTGAATCATTTCATAATTATTATGAAAATGAAATATAATGTATTAACAATTTTTAAATTTTTGAGTAGATATCTTTTAAAGAAATCAATTTTCTACTATCCATAAATTATTATATATGAATGTTTTTTATTAGTGATAATAAGAATTTAAGAATGGAAAATGAATGTAATTTTTTAATAATAATAAAATCTTATATTCAACTTTTTTCTAAACAAATATATTTTACTTGAATTAAAACTAAAAAATTAAGAAAGAAATAAGAATAAATATGATAAATGATTAAATTTGAAAATACTAAAATTTATAAAATAAATCAATTATGCTTTAATAACAATAATTGTTTTTGACTTCTAACTAACCATCCACTACATCATTTCATAAAATATTTTCCATCTAATACAAAACTCTCAAGAAATAATTTATATAAAAGATATCAAAAGATGTCAAGATGTATGTTTAAAAATATTATTATATTATATAAATATTTATTGTATAGATAATTATATTTTTATTAATATATTAATATCATTTTTATTATTGTATTATTATTATTATTATTTTGATACTAGCCCAGCGGCCTAGCAACCCTCAGTTCTTTGTGGGTGATATCCCCCACCCTCAAGAAGTCCCACCTCTTAACCCTGAGCGGAGTCAAACCTGAGACCAATAGGAAACAAACCCACTTGCCAAACCAACACTACTATTATTATATTATTTTATTTTTATTATTCTAATATATTATTATATTTCTATTATATTTTAAAACTCATTCAACCATTAATAAACGTCTCTACATAATTAAACTTAATACATGTAATGTGTCAAAAGACTAATATCTAAATCTAAATGCATAAAACTTAAAAAAATACGAACACAAAGAAAACTAAAAAAACTAAAAAACTAAAAACAAAAGTGTACGTAGAAAGAAATAGAAATTATTGAAGCCAAGAGATTCCTAGTGCGTCATATCTGCGACGTCTTTGCTAGCCAATAGTAAAGAAAAACACTTTTTCTCCGAACAAATCTAGGTATTATCAGCCCCTAAAATTAATAAATAAAAATAAAAAAGCAATTGTATGTTACTTGTGTGGACTACAATGCATCGAGTTTTGCCCACGTCGCGGGATCGAATCTTTTGCCTATTCAAACAGCGACAAGTCATTGTTTGTTAATACATCTGAAAATCTGTACGGGCTTATCACCTGCCTTAGGGTTACATTTAATGGTCTGCCCTGGGTGTCACGTTAACCTTTTATGACCTTTGTGCAAGGACAATTCATCCTTAAAGAAGAGGAATGCCATAGACTAGCTAGATGTGTTCATCCTTACGGAGTTGGTGTTCTAAAATTTTCATAAATTTATATTTCTTTCTACGTACACTTTCATTAATAATGTAAAGGAAAGAATTCTATTAGGGTTTGGTTCTTAGATTACGTGTAGGTTTTTTTTATGTTATACTACTTTTCAAGTTGAAATTCTATCTTTCTTTTTTTTCATTTATTATAAGGTTTTAGATTTTCATGTGTATATACATTCTTTTCTTTTTAAATACATTAGTTGTTATTGGGGTTGATAGTTTGATGGCACATAAGGATGGATCCACCACAAAAGTGACACAAAGAGTTTGTTTCCAAAGTACTTCAGAAGATACATCTTGAGAAACACCTTTGGTGTGATCCTACCCATCATAGCGCTCATAGATGTCTTGAAAATGTTACTTTAATGGGTTACAGTTTGATGGCACATGAGGATGGCTCCACTACAAAAGTGACCCAAAGAGTTTGTTCCAAAAGTATTCCACAATATACATCTTCAAAAACACCTTTGAATGTGATCCTACCCATCACAGTGCTCGTAAATGGTTTGGATATTTTGTTGAGAGGATTAACTCCCAAAAAATGATTTTAAAATAGCCAAGCAAGGCTTGGGTCCTACATGTGGTTTACCTTGTTAGTATCGAAAACCTCACAAAAGGGTTCTCCCTTCACTTTTTTCAAGCAAACCATCTAAATATTGTCCTCAAACATGACCCCTGACTTGTCCATGCATCCCTTGTTTTAACACCTTGACCTAAAACTTTATTGTCTCTAATGGAAGAGCTCTTGACATCCTACAGGATCTTTGCATTTAGTTTGTATTTGTGGATTCAGATTGGGCAAGTGACATTGACAGCAGAAGATCCACTAGTTCCTGTGTTAACTATGTTCGGTGGTGCTATTAGTTGGATGAGTAAGTGACAAGCTATTGTCGTGTTGTCCACTACAGAAGCATAGTACATGGTAGCTACTCATTCTTGTAAGGAAGCCATTTGGCTTTGAAGATAATGTTCAGATATTGGTCTTGATATAGGAATGATTACTATTTGCAGTGACACCTATGTTGGGAATTAAGGTGTCTCAACCTTTGCAATTTCTTAGCATTAAAATATTAATTGTATTATGCTTATGTTGTAATTTTTTGCTCATATTAATTTATCATATAATATTACTTGGCACAGTGAGTTGTTGGCATATTGGGAGGTGAGATGGAACGTGACATGGATGTCATGGTCCCCACAAGGCAATGTAGGCGTCCCACTTTGGGAAGAGATTCTTTGACATGTGTCGGCATCTTTGAGGAATTTTATGGCGGTTTTATGACAGATTCCTATGATGATCTTATGATGGGTAAGAGCCAGATTACATGACAAGTTGGACAAGTGGGCACCCAAGTTTGGCATATGACAGGTTGTAAGAGAATGTAAGAGGCATCTTCTATTTTTAGTCAGTTATGACAGATTCTCTTACAACTGTAAGAGTTGTCATATATGACAGATTCTCTGACATTGTAAGGAGTGTCATACCTTTTCAAAGAAAATTTGAGGCACCCAAGTATGCAAGCATGTAAGGGGGTAAGGAATCATTGGACAAGAGTCACATAAGTCAACTATATGTTGGCAAAGTGTGCCACATGGATTTGGACATCCATCTCTTGTAGCTTGCTCTAGAAGCTACCTTCATGCTTGTATTTATTTATATATTGGATGTCTTCGAGTGGGTTTAGTAAGTTGTATTTGCAGGTATCGTTATGTTGTCAGAATAGCTCCAAAGATAATAAAAAAATTGTATACTCTTGGAAGAACTTGCATTGCAAGTGTGTTGTAATCATATGATTAGATAATATATTGTGCAGGTTTTGGAGTGTGGGGGTTTTCTCTTGAAAGGGTTTTCCCCACATATATCTTGTGTTGTGAGCTTATTATACTTGCATGTGTTATTTTGATAATCTTCCTATTGTGCGTCCCTCATAGTAACTATAAAATAAATTAAAATTGTGCATCTCCTCTTAGATTAGTGTTAGGAAGCATTTCCATGTACCTTGCTTTTTTTTAACCTGGAAGTAGAGTTATTTTAGTGATGGGAGTTACACTTTACAAAACGTGCAAAGAGGTGCCTAAGGGAATTTATGGCATAATTTTTTGCATTTTCAAGGCAAGGGAAAGAGAGTGGAGAGTGGTAGGTTGTGTGCTAATAGGGAGGTGAAAAGGTAATGACAGATTAGAAGCTACAAAAGAGGCAGAAGACTCCAAAAGAAGGGGGTTGTAAGCTATAATGTGTTGTAGCATATTGAGAATTTTATCCTCTATCTTGTTTCATATTTCAATTTTGTATTAAGATATTATTTTGAATCAATGAATTCATATGTGTGAAGGTTTTAAAATCATTATGCTAGGTGTGTTGTATAAGCTAAACCTTATTATTTTAATTATTGCACTGATAATTTTGAAATTGTCACCTACAAAAACTAGAGATTTTGTTAAACTATGTTTTATACTTCATTTTAATGCTTGCACTTCTACTTCAAGGAACAATTTTGAGATGCTATGATTTTGCTAAACTATGTTATTTTATTGATTTGGGCAATTACCATTCTCAAGGCATCTTTGAAATGATGATCATCCCAAACATGAATGACAAAAGTACAATTCTGTATGCATCATATCTTAATAGAAGTAATTAAATCTTCAAGATAATACATAAGGAAAACTTCAAATGACTAAAAATGGAAACATGACACTAATGGTCTAACACCATGACCTAAGTTTTCAAATCAACTAAACGGGATAATAAGAAAGGAATTATTATGTCATCTTGGCTACATTGCATTCAACTTAAGGAAAAGGTTGGCTTAGGGATCATAAACATACTCAAGGTTGTTGCTTGATGACCAAATGGATCGTGAGATCTCTTCAAGGAAACACTCCTTAAATAACTATCATCAAAAATCAAATTCGACTAACTCTAGCCAAAGGAGAACGAAATCATATTGGATGGAAGAATAAGCTCCATATAAGCCCCTTTTTTTTCTGAAACAAAGACCTCAACTCCAATTCAAACCATTTATAAAGCATGATAACTAGTGTCTCTACAATGGATAAACCAATTCCTTAGGTGTGGCCTAATATTTTCCACTTCCTCTAATTAGTGTAATAGACATATTCAATGGGATAAAGCTCCTTGGACTATTTGCAATCTAATCAATGCTTACTTTCTCTTTTATAAAGGCCTTCATACATTTAATAATATGTGGGACTTTCATCCTTTCTTAGAAGAGTGAAACTTAGCTAAAGCAACAATTCATCTCTCTATCTTATAGCCTCGGTCAATTTTCTTGATTCAATTATTAGTGTCGGTGTGAATGCAATATTACCTAAGTAGTTCCCATCTAGGTCCTATTCACACTTAGTTAAGTTTTTTGATGGGTGTATTTGCTCTCATCAACACAAAATAAAGTACACAAGGTATCATATTCTCTCTTGAAAGGAAATTCTATTTGATCACTCAAATATTCTAACCCCAAGGTTCTAGTGGTTAGGCCTTAACCATGACTTGGATAACTCAATGAAAATGAATGTGATTATGTTGGTAATCACAAGGGGACTTACGCATCCTAAAAACTAAAACACTCTTTTTCTTTTTTCGTCTTGAGACTTAAATTTCTACAGTTCTCTCCTAAACAATTTTTTATTTTTTGAGATCTTAAAGGGTAAACCCACAAAAGTGGTTTACAATTTGAGTGAGGAAGAAAAAGTGGCAAAAAATGACCCCATACAAAAAAAAATGGTTTTTAGGGTACGAATGAACCCTTTGGTTTGAGCGAACCAAAAAAGGGTTTGAATGAACCCTGGTTCGTGCGAACCAATTAAATGCGTGGACCCCATCCCGGTAAAAAAAATCAATGAAAGCCTCTTTTTCAAAGGGGGTTCGAATGAACCTTGGTTTGTTTGAACCCCCCTGGTTCATGCGAACCAATTAAATGCGTGGACCCCATCCCGGTAAAAAAAATCAATGAAAACCTCTTTTTTCAAAGCGGTCTGTTCTGTACCTTGGTCATTTGAACTTTTCATTCAAGCAACCCCTTTTACCCACTCTTACTCTTTTCGGGCACACAAAAAACTAGAATTTTTTCACTCGCCTCTAAGTTGAGTAAGATGAAAAAACCTGAGGAGACTTCACGAACCCAACTAGAATCAGGTAGTCCTTAGAATGAGCTACCCAACGACTATACTTTTAATATGTTTTAGTTTTATTATCTATTTGTTTTTTTAGTTTTATTAAACATACATTTTTTTCACCGAAAATAAAGCTCTATGTTCTGCACATGTGGAAAAATAGAATATTATCAATTTTATTTTTTTGAAAAGTATGAGTGCACCAAATATTGAAGTCCTTGATCCAAAAAAAAAAATCGAATTTCGATAGATACAAAAAAAGTTACGTGTTATACAATCTGCCTATGTCTGAATTGTAATTGGTTTGACTTCGAAACTTGATTAAGGAAAAAATATTCAATAAAACATTATCTAACCATGTGGAAAAACTAGATATTGGAGTTACAAATCTAAATTCGAAAGAATTAGAATTTTATCCTTCCGCTGGAAAAGAAGTTAAGCAAGCAAGAGTACACGAGCCACCCTTTAAAAAAAAATATTATTTCAAGTAGAAAAAAAAAAACTAGTTTCGGTGGGAGATGGAAGAGGGTGCAACTCTCGTATTCCCAAAAATTTCTTTTGAAAAAATCCAGTGACAGAATCTATAGAGAAAACAAGTCATGAAATCCTTTTAGTTTCAGGAATTCTCATCATCTTCAAATTTCTCACGGTTTAGCCACTATAGGTGCCCGAAAGTGAAGATTTAGTTAGAAAAAATTATTTCAATGTCTAGTTTGGCCAAAAATTGTAAACCACTATTGTGGGATCACCCTAAAATCTTTGGTTTATCTTCCCAACTTTTGATTTTTTGTATTTTCTGATTTTAACTTCAAATAAACTTCAAAAGGAGTAAGGCTTTAGAAAGCCTACTTTAACCTAATATTGAAAATATATTGGAATTAATAGATGGGTGCCATAAAATCTAGTTTTTCTTTGTCAACTTAGCACAACTACATAGAACATATGCAATATTCAATGGTATTCTTTATATTTTCATATTACAAATCATTTAATAAACCCATCAAGTCAATGCAATTTAATAGACAACTTATAATTAAACTTAAGCATAAAAAATGGCTGAGACTAACCAAACATTGAAACTTACAATCAACAAGAGTCAAATGGTATGAACCTAGAACTCCATCAATATCAACTCCAATAAATCTTCAAACAAACCAAAATGATTTTAAAAGGCGGATCTTGAGCAAACACATGCAACCATGCTAACATTCAAAATTGAACACAAAATAAATTCATAAGGATGAATTTTATGTATTAATTTTGGCAGTATCTTGGCAATACTTACAAGTTTTCTCCCTTTTTACAATGGAAAAGGCATAGCCTTTTATAGATTTTCAAATACAAATAGGGTTGTTTACATTGCATTTGTATTTAATATTGGAGGTGCATTAAATGCTTACAAAATATTCCCTTTTATCTCCAATTTAATTTTTTTTTACACTCTTGATCTTGGCAATTTTCCTTATTTGGAAATTCAAAATAAATCCTTATTATTGATCCCCAAAACACTTTAGATAGCTGGCACATACTTTGGCACGGATTCTTATGCGGACCATCATTAAATCCTATGCTACATTTAATATTCAGTTGCAATCTCCTCTAGAATTCCTCTTGGCATCCTGGGGATACAAACACCTCTTAAGCCAACAAGCATTGACATGAATCCATATGTCGGTCCCCTTTTGATTTATTTAATCTCTTTCCCAAAATAATTTTATGATAGCTTCTTCTAAAGCTAAAGTTTTTTCTCAAGATCCTGAAAATCAAATACCATCATTATTAGCTCACATGTTGAAAATCCAATCCCTAAAACATCAAAATTAAGCTTGAATAAACTTTTTCAAGATATCAACTTCGTCATAGAATTTTAAAATTTTAGCCCTGTCAAGGAATTTCAAAGATTTCAAATTGTTAGGAATTTAGGAGATTTTTTAATTTCGAGAAATTTTCCACTTCGGAAATTTTTCCATTTTGGGAAATTTTCCATTTCAAGATTTTTTCTTTGTGAATTTTTATTTTCAAGAATTCTCCATTTCAAGAATTTTTCGCATTTCAAGGAATTTCGAAATTCTGAAAGAGTTTTGGTTTTTTTTTAAATAGAATTTTCGCAAATTTTTGAAAGAGTTTTGGATTTTCCCCAAGAGATTTTACCCTATCATGGAATTTCAAAATTCTAAAAGAGTTTTGGATTTTTCCGAAAAGCAAGAGAACTTTGAACTTAAGACCCCCTAACCAACATTTAATGATTTCAATAACTTCTCACTAGATCCTTCTTAGTTGCAAACATTCTAATCTTCCCTATTTGATATGACCTTGATAAATATTGGGGAGATGACTCAAAAATAAAAAATTCAAGGACCCTTCTCCTAAATTGAAAAGGCAGGGAACCACAAAGAAAAAGAAAAAGGGGGGGGTCCCCGTTTGGATAGAGCCTGTGTTCAAGGCACAACAAATGGTGATTCTATTAGAGAAATGCTCAAAAGCATTTCAAAGACAAACAAGAATCACAAACCCAAAATCAATTGGTTTCATTTCCCACGCTAGGTCAGATAAATCAAAACACTTAATCAAGGAAACAAAATCATTGGTTGATCTTACTTTCCATAAGCTGAAAATCCAAGTGTGTGCAAATGCATTTATTTCCATCCTTAAGTGACCATAAGAACCTATGCTCCATCATGTTAAGCTACATGAATGATTCTACTTAAAAAGTAACCTAGATATTGCCTCACTACCAACCAGGCGTCTATAGCCCCGACGAGGTTATCATTAACATTCTCTGGAACATAGCTCTACTGCCAATCGAGCGTCTATAGCCTCAATAGATATATTCAAATCCTCCCAAAAGTTGAATTTTTTTTTTTTATTATCTTCTTTCTTTTATTTTTCTTGTTTCTGATCTTCTTTTCATTTTCACTTTCAACTTGCAAGTAGTGAAGCTTTCTTTCAAGGCTAAGAATCATAGTGGAACTGAAGCAGAAACTTAAGATTTTTCACTTAACATGACTTCACGAAGAAACCCATGTAGTGACCTTAGGACTCTTAAAATATGTGGAAAATCTAAGATTTCAGGATATCTCAATTGAGACCATACCATTGACCCATCTTCCTAAAACGAATGTCCAAATCATCTGACAATAACAAGAGACCTTCCCTAGCGATTCACAAAGACATGCTTAAATATTTTCAAATAAATACTGAAAAAAAAATCTGGATAATTAAATTTTTGTTGCACCTACAAAACACCCAGAAGAAAACAAGAAAACCCCTAGACCAAACTATAATTTAAGCAAGCAAAAACCAAACCTAAGCTAACAAATCGGCAAAAAGAAAACAAGAAGCAAAACTAAACTAACTTTATTCAACCTCGACTATGTACAAAAGACTCCCTAGACAGATTATTCTCAAACAAAGCAAAATGACAGCTGCCCTATACGATTTCTCAATGCATGCATAAGTAACAAGGTGATCGTTGCAGTCCTTAACCTTGCAAACGTGTCCTTGTATTTGGAAAAATAAGTCCTTACCTCATAATTCTCAAACTCAATAACATAATCAGGAAAAATTAACAACTAAGGAAACTCATTAGGCCCATGATCAATCCACATACCTTTTCTATTTCTAAGATTCCCATAATCAAAATGATAAGTGTATGAATTGACAAGAACAAGGATTTAAGATACAACCTAGGGAGTTGCTTGTGCATGTAGTAACATTCGATCATTAATGACTTGTTTGTTATCTTCTCTTGCATTCTTAGCTTCAGGAGGATGTAATTCATGATGTAACATATATTTTGCATTGCAAATCTGCAAGCCACAACTACATTTATTAGGCAATATACCATGTAAAAGACCAAATTATTCAACTTCATGGAACATTTTACCCGGTTCTACATCGATATATGGTTGAGATGACAAATCCATAGGTACTTCTTTAAGAACAACTTTGTATTTGACAACCTCAAAAAGATCCATCATGATATGTTAATAGTCTACATTTTTGTGTATCTACTTGATTGATGTCATTTTTAATTTCATGCACATCATTAGTATTTTGATAAGATTCAAAATTATTAAAACATGACATACATGAATCTTTCCTACTTAAATTATTTGAATCTGATGAAGGAAAACCATTTTCTAATGGGGTAGAAAAACTCCCTATTGTAATTGGTGACTGACATAATATGTCACTCATGATAATATTTGCTAAGGATCCCTCCTGGTGGATTTCTTCTCTGTGTCGCTCATGCATTGAGGTTTGACAAGATTCATCAACAAAGTTCTCAAAGTCTTCATGTTGTCGAACTACTGAATACTCATCCATTACTTGTATTACATCACATTCATTCTTGATGTGTGCTACAATGGAATCCTCTTGCTTGTATAAGATTTCAACAACTTCAACTACTAGAGATTTGAAACACTTTTTCACTACCACTGACCATGGAAACATTGGGTTTCCCAATGCGATCATAACTCTATAACTGATCGCCATCTTTAGAAAAAGTAGGAAATACCTCCTCTATATCAAGAGAATTAAATTCTTCTATTACTAATCTAGAATATCCTCTTGTGTATGCATCATTG
>VDFB02028745.1:0-10323 GCA_007258455.2 Sequoia sempervirens
TTTACTTTCAGCTTGTTAAATAATCAAATTGCTACGAAAAAGCAAAGCTGAAAGTAAATGGATGAAGTTAAAATTTTAGCCAGAACTTTTGCTAAGATGAAAGGACAAAAGAAGAATGGCGAATCAACTTGACTGAACATCAAACCTCAGAAAAAGACTGTCGGCTGCAAATCAGATTTAAACTCTGATAATTTACTCAAAAAAAACAAGTGATGAAGTGCGCCCCTCTTGCACAGAAGAATTCGACTTTCAGCCAATAAATCTTTTCTTTTCCCGCGAAAATTCTTCCTCAGCATAACATTACTTCTCCCTCTGGAAAATTCAATTTTTCCTACTAAACAATCAACTGCCTGATAATTTCAAGAGAGATCAAATTTCTCTTCAGCTGTGCCTGTGAAAAATGAGTTGCTAAAACTCATTATAATGCTGAAGAACTTAATTCATTTTAGCAACTACCTTTTCTTCTCTTGATCTCGATTTGTTTTTATTTGTTCAAACAGGCAAGTTTCCTTTATTTTTCGAAAAGAATCCGTCTCAAGCTTATCCAGGCAAATCTCATTTATCTTCAAAAATTCGATTTTTTGCTTAAATGTTTATCTTTGATTTTTTCGAATTTTGAAAGAAAACATTAAACATTTAATTAAATTCGACCCTTCCAAGTTTTAAATTCATGGTGAATTTAATTTTGCCCATCGGATTTTATCTCTGGCCGGCACAAATTATTTTCTTCCGAAACATCTCTGGCAAACTTTATTTTTGTCCAAGGCATTTAAATTTCCGAGTAGTTGAAAATAAATTATTAAAATATTAAAATATTTTAATTTATTCCAACCTGTTCGTTTTGGACCCATGGCTATTTCGATTTTCTCTTCATTTTTCTTGGCTAAAAGTGTATTTTCCAATTTTATTCTCAATTTCGTCTAGCCAAGTCAAAACTTAAGCCATTCCGTCGGCAATTGTTATGCCAGATCCTTATTTTTCCTTGCCATGGCGAACTTTTAATTGCACTGAGCTTATTTTCTTCTGCCAAAGTCAAATTTTCTCTTGCTCGGTCGAATTTTTCTAGGCAAAATCCTTGTCTGAATGTCTTTATCAGGCAAATTTCCTTGACGCTTGACAAATTTTTATTCCTTCTGGCCAAGGGCGATCTTTCCTTTCTCCTTGCCTTGCGCATTTTTCCCTGGCCAAAGTTGTCAATTTTTATAACATTTTCTCCAGACATCCATACTTAGGCAATTTAATTTCTCTTCCATTTTCATGCTAAGTACACTTCATTTTTTTCTTTGCCATAGCCTAGGCGGACTTCCCAAATTCTTTTCCACTTTCCACATGCCATAGCGAATTTTCTTTAGCACTTGTCCTTTCAAACTTAGCACTTAACCTCTTGAAAATGTCATAACACTTAGTCAAAAATCTCAAATTTTCATCCTTTAGGCCTCTATACTTAGGCAAATTTTCGAATTTCTCTTGACTAGGCACCAAACACTTAGCAAAAATCGTAATTTTCTCCCTTTCCTTTACCATGGCGGACTTTCCAAGCACTTGGGCAAGGTGAAGGCGGACTTTCTATAGTCTTGGACATCATCTCTTTGAACATGGCGGACTTCCAAACCTTTTAGCACTTGCCTTAACACTTTATCTCTTGGAAATGTCATAACATTTAGCCAAAAATCGATTCTCCACCTTTTTAGGCTCTTACACTTAGGCAAATTTTCGAAATTTTCCTTACTAGGCACCAATACTTAGTGAAATTTTTGATTTTTTTTCTCTCCCATGTGCCTAGGCGGACTTTCCAACCTATTGGCAAGTGTGTGGCGGACTTTCTAACCTCCGGCATAGGTGTGGGCTAGGACATTGCAAGGCGGACTTTAGAGAGTCTTGGCATCATCTCTCTTGAAGCTAGCGGACTTCCTCTTAGTCTTGGACATTCCTTCTTGAGTGCTAGGCAGACTTTCCTTAGTCCTTGCCATCCTCTCCTTAGTGCTGGGCGGACTTTGAAGACTTCCAGACATTCCTTCCTTCGTCCCTCCTTTCAAGGACCTCCTTCATGGCTGGCGAATTTCTCAGACTTAGCCAAATTTCTCATGAATTCCATTCTTTTTGAGTTGATTTTCAGTGATTTTGCTTCAGATCTGATTGATTTTGGACTGATTTTTCAAGAATCTGATACTTTTCAATCTGATTTTCTCATGCTTTTTACTGATTTTTCATGCTTTTTGCTTGCTTTTCCAGATTTTTCAATGATTTTTCAATTTTCTCTTTGATTTTCTGAGAGTTCTATCGAGTTTTTCGAACTTCTGAGTGGATTTTTGGAATTCGAGACCTTTTCAAATATAGAAACTTTCTAAAATGAAAAGCAAAACCTAAAATAGGGAACCATTTGGTCAAAATGCCAAAAATGAAAAGCAAAAGCAAAATTTCCTAAAAAGTAGGAAGTCTCAGAATTGGCCGAATTCACAGGCAATCTTTGTTTCCTGGGCCTTCTGAGCTCTTCCATGACGTCTATGCGCTGATTCAAGCATGGATTGTTGATTCGGCTCAGGTAACTCTCGGCAAACTGACTTGAAACTCTCAATAAGGTAACCTCACGAAACCGTTGCAAGGAGACAAAACCCTAAAAACAAGCGGAACCTCTTGGGGGTCCCCATTGTAGTGATGGGGCCGATGTGTGAAAAGGGTCCACCATGAGGGACTCAATGTTGATTATTAAAGCAGTAAATAAGGAGCACCGCAATGACTGGAATAAACATAATCATTCAGGAAACTAAGCAAGAAACTGAGAGTTCTGAGATCTCATATCAAAATATCAGGATAGTAAATGTAATGGTGTATCTATAAGCTAATTTCCACATATAAAAGTTAGCAAGATTTTCCGCAATGGCAATGAAGCTACAAAAGACTTGCAAACATGGAAGAGCTTGCTCTAGAGATCAAAAGGAGGAAAGACATATGTGCCTAAAAAATGTCTCTGTGTGTACTCTGTAGTGCCTCTTCCTGATTGAAACAAACAAAGCAAAATGACAGACAAAAAATGTGTGATGCATAAATGATGAAAGCCACTAGATTTTATATTTGCTATCTTTTCTAGCTATTGGAATATGCTTCGAGATGAAGAATGGAAATCTACCTATGGACAGAAAAGTAGATGCTTTAATTCAAATATTCAAATTTCTGTCATTTTTTTCCATATTATCTTATTAAATACCAACTAAAAGTTGGCATCTCTAAAAATAAAATAAAAATTGTAGCGTCTTGGGTTCCTCAAGCATGGTACATTTAGCAACATTATAAAACATCTATATTTCACAAGAAAACAACTCAAAAACAATTCACAAATGAACAGATAATCATAACATTATCAAAAAGTGATTAAACAAGATACTCATAATCAAAGCTTAGCCATGATACAATTAAGCAAAGAGATTTATATCCTTAAGTAGCTTATCAATTCTCTCTAGGGACATGTAGCTCAAACTAATGAGATCTCAAGCAATTAGTCTCCAGGTCAATAGACTTGTTCATCAGTTTCATGCAAGAATATGCAATTCAAAGCAACAAGATATGAAGATATGAAAGAATATTGGCACCAAAAATAACCCTTTAAAGGAAACATCTATCATTGCTCATAGAGGACTATAGAATAATAATTATTCAATAAATAATAAGTCCTAAAGTTAGGGAAATAGATGTGCACAAGATTTCTTGTGCATGAAGCAATGTATTGTCTATATTTAGGAAAAGAATTTAAAGGTAATTATAGAAGTTAGATAAGAAAAGCAATGATTGTAAACATAGGAGGTTCTTGCATATATGCAAACATACCTCCAACGCATCATTGGGATATAACTTTTGTAGGTATTCATTTTACAAATTTAGTACCGGTCAAAGATATCTAGGGAGTGGCAGCAGATTGAAGGTTTCAACTGCCTCCTTGCCCATCATCGATAAGGGCAACTAAGTGTATGTAATCATTGTTGTGATTTGAACCAAGAAGCTTTAATGTTGTGTCAATAATGTGTTTTGTTAAAGGTGTTACACATAATTTTTAATTTGTTGTTTTTCCTAACCCAATTGTTGATTACAATATTAGGTTTTTAGTATCCTCTATGCATCTCAAGTGAGACTTACCCTTCAAGGGTTATTGGCTTTCCTCTTTGATTTTTGAGCCAATGTATGGAGAGTTTCTATGTGTTCTCCTAGGGTTTCTATGCACTCATAAATAGGTCAACATTCTAGTTATATTGTCGACACCCATTCATGTTTTCACTTTGGGGATTGAATATAGGGTTTCTTAGTTTTTGAGTGGTTATAATGGAAGTGAAAAGAATAGGAAACAAGTTGATGTTTTGAGTGCCCAAAGGTGAGTTTTGTGTAGATTACAATACTCCAAGTCATTTGTTCAGAAGTATTTATTTTGCACAACTAATTTACCTCTATTCATGA
Organism: Sequoia sempervirens; assembly: GCA_007258455.2. Taxonomy (NCBI): domain Eukaryota; kingdom Viridiplantae; phylum Streptophyta; class Pinopsida; order Cupressales; family Cupressaceae; genus Sequoia; species Sequoia sempervirens. Next base: position 4,444 of record VDFB02028745.1, read on the forward strand.
ATCTTCCGCAATCCCCAATCATGTGAAGCAAATCTTCTTGGCAAGAAAGATTGTACATAAAATTTGGGCTAATTTTGGGCGCAAATGACGCTATCATCACAATTTATTCCACAAAAAAATTGTAGAGCAAGTCAATGTGAGGATGAAGAGGACAGCACGGGTGGAGATTATGAAAAAGTGACAAAGAAGAAATCTTTGGTTGTGATTAAGAAGGAATAAAATTGGTTTGGTGGTGTTGGTGTGAATAAATGTCTTGTACCTAGCTAATTCATTCACTAGGTAATTAGGGCACATATTCACATGTTAAGTTTACCTAGGATAAAAGATTCTTTCTAGAAGTCTTAGTTGGTTTTTCTAGAACTTATCTTATCTAGCTAGTAATGCTTGATTCCTAGGTAGTTAGTTTGTTAGTTGTCTCATGTCATAGGATTAAGACACTTGTCATAATCTTGTCTAATCCTATCTCTCTACCTTGCCTTTGTAAGCAAGGCATCTCATGTACATTTGCATATTCAACCATTATTCAATCTTGCATTGTTGAAACAAGTTTTCTTGCCATTTTCTCTCTTGTGGAAGATATTTTGGTCTAGCAACTATTCCTGGGGGTGTTGGGGAGGCACCATTAACTCCCACATTGTATTAGAGCTCCAGTGTTGCAGATTCCTTCCCAAATCTGAGGGTTTCATGTTGCTTGAAGATTTTATCGGGTGCATTTTGTGGTTTCAAGGACCTCACGGTTGAATCCAGGGCATCGAAGAATGTCAGGTTTGCCTTTTGTTTCAACAAAATTGGTTATGTTTTGCCTGATCTATCAATTTTTCAATTTGAGGGTTTCAGTTGCAAAATCTAAAGGTAGCTGAAAAATCGGGGCACTTTGAGCGCAAATTGACCTCACCATTGAGATCAGGAGAGGTCGAGAGATGAATTTTGATATAAAATTCAACTATATTCGGGTAAAGTTGTTTTTGAGGTAAAAAAAAATTGGCCTGGGCAGGCCGTACAACCCCCTAGGTCAACATATTTTTCGCAAAAAAATATTTAGCAAATATTTTCTGCAATTTATTTAAAATTTTGGGGGCAAAATTTTATAGAAAAATCGGGCTAAATCTTTGTATTAATTTTTTTGCGGGTTTCTAACGTTTTGGGCGAAAATTTTGTTTTCCGGCATATTCGCAGAGAATGTTCTCTACAACATCAAGGTTTCTAGTACAGGTCACATTGATGTCCTATCTGGCATATTTCACTGTTCAGTGAATATTCCTCTCTGTGCAGGCTTATGTCATCAACAAGACAAACTTGCATCAATCGACCGCAAGGTATGTTGGCAAAACTTTATTAAATTGGCAGATTTTATAAAAGATTGTTTTTAAAATACTTGGTCAGCATATTTCCTACCAATTGGTCTTTCAACCTGTCATATTTGTGGCCGGTTTAATCATTGCAAAGTTTTTTTACCCACCAGTCGCTATCACTATCACAATTAATATGGTCACTATCAAAATCTTTATTCTGCAAATTTATATGCATTAAAAATTGTGTTTCAAAACATTTTGCAAAAGTCTGCCAACCATTTGCATAGGCTGACGGCTTAGCCCAACCAGGGAAGTGGTGGAAGGGCGACGCGGCCAGGCCCACCACCCTCGTGCCACCAACCCGCCACCCAAGGTGGCGATGGGATTTTTTATTTTTGCCCCTGCAAACGTATGGTCATATGGACGACCCAAAATAAGCCCCTAAGTGTGTTGGCATTTAAATTAGCACCTCTGGTGTGCTGATTGTAAACGTTCAGCTATTTCAAATGTTTTGCAACACTTCTCCGTTATTTAAAGAGGAGAAGTCCCTCTCTGCTGAGAGCAATGCGTAAGGAAGGGAATGGTAAACTAAGATTCCTATCTTTTTGTACTTCAGCGGTAGGACACGAGGGTGCACAAACACAATGTGTCGTAGCTAAGTTTTTTCTCTAGTTTCTGCAGATCTTAACTACGACTATTCTAGCTTTTAATCTATCCAATACCTTCAAGGTAAACAGAGCATGAGGGTAAAGGAGCGGGAATGGATTGGTTGGATCACTTGAATTCGCCGTCTCCTGAGAATATGGCCAAGGCTCTGAACTCTCGGATATATACCGGGAGAAGGTTGGTACAAGCAAACACTCTTTACGGTAAACTAGATCTGAGACCTGCCAAGGAGGACGAACCCATATCCGAGGTATGGGCTAGGAAATGGTTTACAAGAAAAAACAAATTAACGATGTCTTGGCCAACAAACTTGCTAAGGAGGAGGAACCCCTATCCGAAGTATAGGTTGAAGGACAATACATTAAACAACAACAAACGATAACCATCAATGACAAATATCCAAGGAGGAGGAACCCCTATCCGAGGAGAGAAATGAAACAAGAAGCTATTTGATACAAGACGTGGAAATAAATCAAATAGGTAGATCAAAATGCAAGCGCCTTCTGATATTCTTCTTCAAGCTTCATCAATGAATTACAAAGGTTGGGATAGCAAAGGCACAAAATCATGCACAATTACAATCGACCAACAAACTCCCATCCAAATATTCGCTTTCAAAGTTGTTGGCAACAATGGCGCAACAATTTTGCATACCAAGTAAAAGTTAAACAAACAATGAGCCCAAGGCTCTTATTTATAGAACTCAAAGAGTGACAGCTTTAAAATCTCCTTGAGTTAACAATGAAGTTAATGCCAATCAATTAGCAAATTTATTCCTAAAAAGGGGGAACAAGCAGTTAACTGGAAAACTACTTCAATTAACTGAAAGCAAACAAAGAGTCAACTGGAAACTACTTCAGTTGACTGAAAGTAAACTAAAGGTGAACTTTAATGTAAGTATCCCTCCAAAATAGACATCCACATTTAGTGGAGATCTAAGATCCACAAATCATGGAAGCCGATTAGACATCCTTAATCAGTGGGATCTGATAATGCATGATTTAAGGGATATGGAGTTAACTTGGAAAGGGGCATCAAGTTAACTCCAGTTACATTTAATGTCATCTTGAGTTGACTTGGAAAGAAGCATCAAGTCAAACTCAAGTATCATAAATGGCACTTGGAGGGTGTAGGACGTCCTTCTTTGGTGCCTTTACAGCTCACCATTAATCAGCAGTGTTTCTATCCATTCGTTGACTTCATCAACCTCTGGGGAGTTAATGCTCTGTAGAATGATGATGTGGCATCGCAGCATTACCTCACCCGTTGTGAGTTGATTTCCGAAGTCTATACACTGAGATGCTGCCTCTTCGAACTTGGCTGATAAAGCTACTACCTTAGCCAGCTTGCAACCATCTGGATTATCAAGAAAGGTATTGCGGATAACGTCTCTGAACTGATTCTATACAGTGACCATCTCGATGTATTCTCCTCCCTCATGCTGATATTCCATGCAAGGGAATGATATTACCAACATTCTTGCGAAGTTGATAATACTGGAGACCACCCGTCTGTAGTCAATCAACTCTACTGAATGGGTGTCATAGGCTTTCACCTTGTACACCAGTTGTTCCTTCCAAGCAAAGAGATGTTGCTTGTTTTCCTCGGAGTAGACTGATTGATACGCCAATTGCAACTCTGCAATTGTGCTCTCGTCTTCTAGCCTCTTCTCTGCAATTCTTTGTTCTGATTGTTGGATCTCTGCACGAAGTCCATGTGCTCTATCCCGTAACTGGTATAGATTTGCCAGTATACATCTACCCTTGAGAACAAACTCTTCCACTTGATCTCTCAAGTGTTTGCTGTATGTTATCAATTGTTCATGATTTTGTTCTACAGGGAGATCTAGCAATCCTGCTGGTAAGGCTGAGACGTTTGGGGTACCATGCATCAAGCTGGTTATGTATGACCTCAGTTACTGATTTTCAGCCTTTAAGGCTGCTTTTTCTTTTCCATCCTTGGCCATTCTTTCTTGTGCGCTCACCAAAGTTATTCTGAGAAGGTTTGCCTACACTTGTCATGTAGTCTTCCCGAGGTTAAGTTTAGACAATGTGTAGTCTTCTACTTGTACCTCGTGTATGCTTTTCTCTACTGGTGGGGCAGCAGTCTCTATGATAATTTCACACTTTGCATTCCTCTCTATGTGAACTTGCCTCTTCAACCTCTTCGTCGGCATGTCTTGTGAGAGGTGGTCGAATTCGGAGAAGTCAAGTTCATAAGAGGGTTTTTCCCTCTTCCTTCCTAGGAAGCCTTCAAGCCAAATGGAATCTCGGCAAACTTCACTAGGAGGAATATGAGGCCCTTGAATGCCCGATGTGTGAGACTGTGCTGGAGCAATGCCTCTCGGTGGTGAATCCAAGTCAATGAGGACTTGTGACTACTGTGATGGTGGTGATATTGGCGACTCTGTTTCCATAACAGGCACCGTTTATGCTGTTGGTTCTGCTACTGGCTCTTCAGCAACTATTGATGCTGGCTCCTCAACAACAACTTCTACTGGTTCAGGGGTAGCAGTCTGTATTCCTTGCTCTGGGGCAGCAATACCCATGATTATTTCAGGACTATGTGTGGCTTTCTCCATAGGTGTCCTCTGTGTTTTGGGCTTTGTAGGCTTTGACATCCTCATCCCTTGGGGAGGATTGCACCATTGCTTCTACCTAGGCTTCCTTTTTGAAGTGGAAGGTGGTGTGGCCCGAACTTGTGGCTGACTTTTGTTACGTGAGGTATCACCTTCCTTCCAGTTCTTGTTGTTGGGATAGAGTTGGCTATTTCTAACCCTTTCTACTGGATTCTTTCTCCCTATGGTGTTTTCCTTGGCATACCAATCCCTTGTTGGGGAGTGGTTTGGGGAGTCGGTAGTAGAAGAATGAGGGAAGGTGACTTCCCCCTTCATCGTCGGATGGAGGCCCTCGATATTAGCGACATAAAATCAGCAATTTGCGGGAGTCTGAACCTGCTGTAGTTCCTTCTTCGCACTTCATACTCGTCTTGACAATTTACCCAATAATCTTCCATAGAAGACTTATGTGACAAGTGTTGCTCGAGATGTGCTGCATAGAGCCCTCTGGGATCATAGGACCTTCTCTCAATTAGGTACTTGAGATTAAGCCTCACCGTTTCCTGACTCATCATCTTAGCATCTGCCGCGAATCTGCATCTATAGAGTCCCAATCCAACGGGAAAGTTCACAACTGTCTTCTTCTTCAAGCGCAAGTAGACGTGAACTTTGGACAACTGTCTTAGGAATTCCATGAAGACTACCCTATCTAAAGGGTATCTTGGTAGCATGGTGGGATGACCAATGTAACCATACACACGTATGTAGGAAAACGTAGGGAATTGGATGAACCAATCCGCCCAATCTGCCATTGCATCTCTGGCTATCTGTGAAATTCACACGTGCATCTCATGGTCTAGCTCACGTACGGTGTGCATAATGACGTGATCACTCGTTCTTTTGAAGTGTCGCTCTGATTGAGTAAACTCAAGACGTGTAAAATGCCCGTGAACCTTCTGCACACCTAAGGTTCCCACATTGTTCAATATCCTGAAATCACCTTGGAAGGCAATCAGGTATACCAAGTAAGAGCGCATGTGGAACCTATGAGCTTCCAGATACCCGGTGATCTATTGATGGAGTGTGTCACTAATCAAAGTGGCCCAGTCATAATGTTCCCTTCTTCCAATGATTTTCGCAATGACATAATACATCCATGACTGGAATTGATTGCCATCTTCTTCTCCAGTGATTTTGTTGAGTAGAGTGATTAACACTGCGTACTCATCTTTACATTCTCCTCATCCCACCAACTTAGGCAAGCTAGCCTTCGTCACTTTTAGCCATTTTTCAGCTATTACCCTTTGACATTTGTCTTTGGCTATCTCAAATGCCTTCTCGCATTCCGTCACTGATATGACTTTG
>VDFB02028746.1:0-24978 GCA_007258455.2 Sequoia sempervirens
TTGAACCCATTTAGAAATGAAAAGTATTGCTTTCTTGCAAGTGTGTCCAAAACTTGATCAATGAAGGGTAAACGAAAGTGGTCCTTCTTGGTGGCAGCATTAAGTTCCCTATAATCAACACAAACTCACTATTTCCATCCTTTCTTGGGAACAATCTCTAATGGAGACACCCACTAACTATCTGAAATGGGGTAGATAAATCCTGCATCTAGTAATTTTTGCAGTTCTCCTTTCACAATCTCTCTTAGTGCATGGTTAATTCTTCTTTGTGGCTATCTTACTGGGCTGCAATTGTCTCTGATGTAAATTCTATGTGTACAAAGTTTAGAATCCAATCCCTTTATATCATGATAATCCAATGCAAATGCATGTTGATGGAGTCCTTATTAGGTTCACAATAACAATTGTGTTTCTTTATTCAATTTACTATTAACATTCGAAATATTTTCCTTAGGCACATGCTTGTGTAGTTAACTCTATCATGAATGCTTCACGAACACATGGTACCTTTAGTTCATATGGCAAAAGCGTGTAGGACAACCTATTGTTGAGGGAAGTCTATCTGGGGAATCGATGCGTAGGAACAATGCGTTTGAAGGAAGAGCATCTATAGGAAGAACATCTGCTTGGGAATAGTGAAGTTTGCAAGAGAAGCGGTAGAAGTGTCTTGACTAGAGTAGTAGAATGAGAAGATGATGCTTCTTCCACTTTACAATGGTTTTGAATGATGTTAGCCAATACTTCATCCTCATCTTAGAGATGTATGAAAGAGATTCTACCTAGCATCATAAGCTATGCCACAAAGTTAAGTTCCTCAGCCTCTTCACCAACATGTGACCATACAAGATTATCTTCATCATGAAATGGTTGAGCGGGTGGATAAAGAACAAAAATTTTAGTGCTCCTCCCATTTGAAATGGTCATGTCACCTGACCGACATCCAATGTATGCATCTATAGTTGCCAACCATGGCCTTCAAAGAATAATGGGATACCCGCCTAATGTAGCTTTAGGATAAAGAATCACAAAGTCTACTAGGTACTCCCAGGAGTCTAGAACTACCACAAGATCCTCCACTACACCATTGAGTTTAACAGTAGAGCTATCAACAAGCTACAGTATAGTAGGAGTAGATCTCATGCTTGTGATATTTAGTTGCTATAGGATGTCTTTGGTCATTACATTTATTGTTGCCCCTAAATCAATCAAAGCATTCTTTACTTGGACCCCGTTTATAATAACTGCTACCATGGGACTATCTGGGTCATTATACTTGGGAATAGTCACTTTTCCCATCATGATGTCAGCTAGCTATCCCACCACATGAACTCTAGTTGGGTCCATTTTCCTACCTAGCTTCTTAAGACATGCTTCCTTGATTTCCTTGCCATAGATTGGAACATCCTTTATGGATTGAAATAGAGGTATTTGGACACATATATGCTTCAGCTGATTCAAGATATCAAAATTTGTATTCTCCCTTTCTTCCTTCTTCTTGGCAACTTCCAATCTATGAGGAAATGGTGGTTCTTGTTCAATCTGGTTGACTTGGGCTAGTTCACGATTTTTAGGTACACTAGGCTAAATGGGATCATTCAGAGGCTCCTCTTCCTCTTCCATAGGAAGCTTAGTGATAATGGGTTTAGAAGGGGCTCGTAGAGTAGTACCTGAATGCAAGTGGATCACTTAAACTCATAGTATATGCAGGGAATTGATTTGAATTAGTAGATTATGCAGGCTACTGTTGTGGTTTGTTATTTGGATTGAGTGTGGGCTGACCTGGTAGTTGAGTAGGTTTAGGTGAATTTGAGCTTGGATTAGCAGTTGGAGGCATTATAGCACACTGTTGGGTTAAGAAGGTTGTTGCATGTAACTGGTTTTTTGAGTAGGCCATTGCTGCCCTCCTCTCCATTGATTTGTTTGCTGCGAATTTCTTGGAGGTAGCTGCCAATGCCCTTGAAATTGTTGCCAATTCCCCTGAGGTTGCTGCCACTGGGGTGGAGAACTCTGATGACTGGTCCAAGAATTTGGAGGGTTACTCCAATTTTTTGGTGGATATGGTGGTTTCCATTGGTTACCAGATGAATAGGAATTAAAATATGGTCCAGCATAGGAGAGTGGATCTAGTGGCATACCTTGTCTTGGAGCCCAAGGCTTCCTTTGCACAATATAGTAGATTTGGCCTTCTTCAATATGGATTGGCTTGAACTTAGGTGGAACCTACTTTCTTTCAAGATTAGGTACCATCTTACATCTGCAATCCTTCTTTTGTCTATAGTGGGGGAAATACTCTATCAACATTGCCTCTGCCTCCTCTTGCTTTTTGGCCTGAAGTGTATCTAGTTGAGTAACTAGATTATTGATAATGTCTTGCTTGGAGTCTACCAGCAAATAAGTAATCTCCATTCTTGAAACTCCACTGGTGGTTGACTTACCCATGGAAGATTTGCTAGCTCTTCCTTTTCTTTGAAGCTGCCTAGAGTGAAGTTCTAGCATATTTTCTTGATATCTTCCCAAGGGCAGGAGGAGATATCTCCTCCTCCATGAGGTCAAGGCATCGGGTGCAACTATCATTGATTCCTCTTAGGAAAAGAAACTTTTGTGAGTCTTCATTAAATGTATGGTGTGAGAGTTTTTTTGTAGGAAAATAGAAACCTTGCAATGTCTTATTCTAGGCTCTCATCTTCCCTTTGTTGCATCCTAAAAATGTCACTTCCTCTCATATCACTACCTCTGCAATATTCCTTGTATTTCTCAAGAAATTTTGTCTTCATGTCTTCCCAAGTTTCCACAGTATCTTTTTCTAGGCTCATGAACCATCTTAATGCAACCTCTTTCAAAGTGGTAGGAAATAACTTAACCCTATGGGAATTAGTAGTGTAATCATAACTCCTACATAGTATGTCAAACTCAAATAAAAAGGTATCAACATCTTCTATGACAAGTTCATAAAACTTTGGGAGTGTTGAGGCGGGAATGTTCTTGATGTTGTCAACTTCATTATGATGGGAAATGGGGAAAGAAAAAGTTGGTTTGTTAGGTCTGTTCCTATTTGCATCACCCATGCTTGCTTGATGTGGTTCCAAAGCAAAGGGGTTCTCAAGCTAATCTTGATCTTCAGAGGAGACTTCAAAACTAGTCAGATCAGGATATGCATCAACAAATGGGTGTGGATCTTCTTCTTCTTCTGGTAGATTCTGATATTCAACTAGCTAGAATGGATTAGGATTGTTAGGAAAGAATCTCCCATAAGAATCCTTTCTTCTTCCTCTATGCATGCGATATCACTCACTATCAGTCAACTCACACAAAGAATTGGTAAAGAATAATGGGGGGCATTACTTCCTAAATGAGGATATACTAAGAACAACTTCTAGAAACACTACAACAAGAAAAACTACCAATGACTCCAAAAGACTCCCTAGTTTGACACCATCCCCGAAAACGACGCCAGAAATGTTGGCCTCCTACAATGATTTTAATAACTAAGCCTTTACAACCATGATTTAGAGATTGGACATCTAACTTGACTAGCTATTTCAATCATCATGAAGGTGCATTTAACTTGTCAACCTAGGGATGCTTACTTGAAATGGGTCAGCACAGTATGTGCACTAGGAACTCAAAGTAGCCATTTCATTCTACAACTAAGGAACACACAATACTAAAAGTAAATTACTTGAAAATGAATGATACAAATGCTTAACATCAATCAACTACTATTCTAAGCTAAAATGTATAACAGGAATAAAAATCTGAGCAACAGACAGGACACTACTCTATCTGCTTTGGCTGCAGGAACAGTCACATAATGAAATTCTAGTGGTTGCAGGAACAATTGATGCCAGACTTCTAAGTACCAAACAACAAGTAATACTAAACTAATGCTAAACTAAGAAGATGAATTACTCACCAAGTAGGCCCCCTTGGACAAGTATCCTCTAAATCTAATGAGAATTCAGATGCTCAAACTCAAAACTTTATTTTATTCACTATAAATCATGAGTACAAAAGAGTAATGTATTTGTATTACTAAAAACTGGAGAGTGCAAGTAAAATATCAAATCGTGCAACCTCTTTGAAGAAGGGGCATTAGATCATTATTTATACTAATAGCTAAACAAGGTAGTCAACTCCATGACTGGGAGGACGCCATTTAGGGAAAACAAAATGGGTGATGACCATTACACGTGCATGGAATGTAGTCAGACATGCAGGTCTAAACGTAGATTCAGATCAACAGTAACACCTGTGCATGCTTGATCATTAAAACCCACTAGAAGGAAGTTATGTTTAGTTGCATGAAGAATATTTTACTGTCAGCCTCCTTTGACTTGGAGCAATTCATTTGCTGGATGTTATGGTGCATGCCCAGCTGGCAGCGTCTTCCTCAACTTAGCATACTAAATTTGTATGGTAAAGTCAGTACACATAATAATTGCACATCTATAATTGTAAAGGAAATTAGAGTAGAGGAAACAATTTCCTATGCCAATCTTGAGAAGAGAAACACTATGCAAAACTTTAAAACTTGATCAAGCAGTTACAGAAAATCAGCACATTCAAAACATGAAATAAACAATGAAACACAAAACACCAGATATACATGGGGAAAACCCTTTCGGGAGAAAAACCCCACTCCAAAGCCTGCTCAATGTATTTCAAATCCAACAAGAAGATTACATACACTTGCAGAGAAAGTTTTTTTATAGGAGTATCACCAGTTAACAACTCTGGAAGAATTCTGGCAGCATTCCAGCAGCATAACAATACCTGCAAACTCAATATATAAAACTACTCTTCAAGCCTTCAATTTATAGACCTCCAGCAATACAAGAAACCACCAATGGTTTACAAAACCATGTGCTTGGCTTCTTCAGCAAGATTCCACTCTAAAATAAGCTCTCACGTCCAAAATGAAAACCCCTATTTTTTACCCTTACAGATGTCATAAAAACTGTCATAGAATCTCTAAAAATAGTCCTCCCATGATAGACTATCACATGGGCATCTTATGACACCTAATAAACCAATTTACAAAGCATCAACAATGTGTAACAGCTATAGGAAAATATTAAATGAAAATAACTATTATGGGAAATATGCAGCAAGGTTGAGCCACCTCATTTCCCAACATTCTCCCACTTGTCGAATACCTTGCAAGGGCCAAGGGAAAAACACCATCATGGATCAATTGCTAGGGGCCAAAAGGCCCATAGACTCGGAACACCACCTGAATTTCGATGTGCTCACGGGCTTAGTTAATGCATCTGCAACATTTGCCACTATCTCTACCTTTTCCAGCTTCACCCTGCCATCCTCGACCATATCTCTCACAAAGTGATACTGAACATCAATGTGTTTGGTCCTGGCATGAAAATTCGGGTTCCTCGCAAGACAGATTGCACTCTGACTGTCACAATAAATTGTAACTACAACCTATTTCAATCCAATATCTGAACACAAACGCTTCAGCCAAATGGCTTCTTTACAAGCATGAGTAGCTGCCATATACTTTGCCTTAGTAGTGGACAAAGTGACCACAGCCTGTCACTTGCTCATCCAACTGATTGCACCACCATTAAGAGTAAACACATGCACTGGTGGACCTTCTACTATCGACATCACCAGCCCAATCTGAATCCATAAAACCACGAATACTCAGGGAATGTTGATCTCCTATACTATGAAAACATATAGAGTACTCTGTTGTACCCCACAAATATCTGAAGACCTCCCACTGCATGGGCAATGTCTAGTCTTGTACTCAACCTGAGAGTATCCCTTCGCAACCAACCGTGCCTTATACTTTTCAACATTTCAATCTGAACCAATCTTTTTCTTAAACACCCATTTACATCCAATAGGTTTCCGACCTTCGGGCAATGGTACAAGGTCCCATGTTTCATTCCTTTTAAGAGCTGCCATCTCTTCATCCATGGCTAATTTCCAGGACTCTGCATCATTCATATCCAAAGCCTCTTGCAAATATACCCATCAACGTTAGTACTCAAAGCAAATATACACTTCCAATCATCAAGTGAATACCCATACCTTTGAGGTGGTTGTCTTTGCCTTGTAGACCTTCAAACAAGCTGAGGTGGAGGTTCTTCCACTTCTTCCTCCTCTTTAGAGCTTGATGAGCTCTCCTCAACTTCTTGTCTATTTTGGGGTATCGTTTCAACTTCCTCAGGCGTAGAAGGAATTTGAACCACATCCTTTTCCTGTTCAATTTCTTTATGTTGTTTTGGCTGAAAATTAATAGGAGAAGATTTAGTCTCTATAAAAATAACACTTTTGGAATAAATTACCTTTTGTGCAACAGGGTCCCAAAGCTTGTATCCTTTCACACCATAGTTGTAGCCGATGAAGATACATTTGACAGCTTTAGAGTCCAATTTTGTTCTCTTCTCCTTTGGCACATGAGCATATGCCTCACAACCAAAAACTCTCAAATGTCTAAGTGAAGGCTTTTTCCCCGACCACGCCTCCATTGGCGTTTTATCAACAAGCGCTGATGTAGGAGATCTATTTATCAAATAACAAGCAGTGGCAACAGCTTCAGCCCAAAACTTTTGTTCTAGATCAGCTCCACTCAACATACTCCTAGCCTTCTCCATCAACGTTCTGTTCATTCTTTCTGCAACTCCATTTTGCTGCGAAGAATACAGAGTTGTCTTTTGTCTTTTAATCCCACAATCTATACAAAATCTGTCAAAGTCTGCAGAACAGTACTCACCACCATTGTCAGTTCTCAAACATTTAATTTTCTTTCCAGTATGAGTTTCTACCATAGCCTTGAACTCCTTAAAACGACTGAAAACTTCAGCTTTACTCTTTAAAAAATATACCCATGTTCTCCTACTGAAATCATCAATAAAAGTGACATAATAAACTGATTTACCAATAGAAGAAACATCAATAGGACCAAATGCATTAGAGTGAATTAGATCCAAGATACATGAAGACTTATGAGAAGATGAGTAAAACTGAACGAGGTTTTGTTTACCATAAATACAATGTTCACAGAAATCAAACTCTAGATTGCAATCATTCAACCCCTCAACGAGGTTCTTATTTTTCAGGGCTTTTAAACCCTTCTCTCCAATGTGGCCAAGCCTTTGGTGCCATAACATGGTCTTCTCTACAGGCAACTTAGATTCAGTAGACATAGCACCCTTGGGTACCCAAAAGCCATGACCATTCGCAGGAGAGGAAACCTTCTCTTTTTTCAGCGAAGTAGTTTCTGGCTTAATCTTATCAGAAGTGCTATTGCACTCAACTCTGCATGCATCAAGCTGGTACAATGTACCCAATATGCTTCCTCTTGCTATCACCATAGCACCTCTCACCATTTTCACACCTGCTTCAAAAAATTGTACATGCACACCCGCATCTATTAGCTTGCTAACAGATAATAAATTTCTTGCTAGTCCCAGGATATGCAAGACACCATCAAATCGTCTAACTCTACCATCAGAAAATTTCACATGAATACTACCACGGCCAACAATATCAAGGAAATAATCATCAACCAAATACACCTTACCACCATCATAGTTTTCATACTTACTAAACCAGTTTTTGTTAGGAGTCATGTGGAAAGATGCACCTGAGTCTATCAACCATACATTATCATCTGCACGAGTGGCCAAGGCTACAATAAAGGCATCTCCATCTTCCTTTTCAAACTCAGAATTAGAATCTTGCTTCTTCTTTTTCTTTTTCTTCTCTTCTTTATAGTCCTTTTGGAAGTGTCCGGGTTTGCCACAATTCCAACATATTACCTTGGACTTACCAGGAGATTTTGATCTCCCCTTATTTTTGGACTTAGAATGGCCACACTGCTTCTCATCTTTGCCTCGTTCTTTTTGTCTTCCTCGAACACTCAAAGCCTCTTTGACATTTAGAGAGACCTTCCTTCTCATCTCTTCGGAGAGTAGAGAACCAACAACATCCTCCATCTTCAAGACAACAAAAGTGCTCCCAATGGCCATGACAAGGCTATCCCATGAGTCTGGCAGTGAACACAACAAAGTTTGGCATCTTTCTTCTTCATCCATCTTAACCCCAACTGAGGTCAACTGAGTCACCAGCATATTGAATGTTTCATGATGCTCAAAAATTCATCCACCTTCTTCCATTCTCAAGGAATACAACTTCTTCCTCAAGAAAATCTTATTTACTAGAGATTTGGCTTGGTATATCTCACCGAACTTCTTCCAAAGATCCTTCGAAGTGGGTTCTTCGTGGACATTTATCAGGATTGAATCTGCAAGACACAGTCTAATGAGACCTTTAGCTTTTCTATCCATTACATCATATTTTGCAGCCAAAGCCGCATCTGTAGGCCTCTAGACATTTGCATCCATTGCATCCCATAGATCCCGATCAATCAACAAATCTTCCATTTTCAACTTCCACATTTCAAAGTTCATACCGGAAAACTTCTCTACCTCAATCCTCCTAGATATGCTCACCATTCAAAAAATATATTTGCAACAAGATCACAAAGTATCCTCTGCACAAGCTCCCACTCAAAACCTTGATTAGCTCAAAAAACCCAACAAACCCACAACTAAAACTAAAGGTGATCAAGCTCTGATACCACTTGTAAGGAAATTAGAGTAGCGGAAACAATTTCCTACGCCAATCTTGAGAAGAGATTATACAAAATTTAAAAACTTGATCAAGCAATTACAGAAAATCAGCACATTCAAAACATGAAATAAACAGTGAAACACAAAACACTAGATATACGTGGGGAAAACCCTTTTGGGAGAAAAACCCCACTCCAAAGCCTGCTCAATGTATTTCAAATCCAACAACAAGATTACATACACTTGCAAAGAAAGTCTTTTATAGGAGTATCACCAATTAACAACTCTGGAAGAATTCTGGTAGCATTCCAACAGCATAACAATACCTAAAAACTCAATAAATAAAACTACTCTTCAAGCCTTCAATTTATAGACTTCCAACAATACAAGAAACCACCAGTGGTTTACAAAACCATGTGCTTGGCTTCTTCAGCAAGATTTCAGTCTAAAAATAAACTCTCACGTCTAAAATAAAAACCCCTATTTTTGACCCTTACAGATGTCACAAATTTTTTCATAATATACCTAAAATAGGCCTTTCATAATATATGTACCACTATGTGGGCATCTTACATACCTAATAAACTAATTTTCAAAGCATCAACAATATGTAATAGTTGTAGGAAAATATTAAATAGAAATAACTATTATGGAAAATGTCTTGACAAAGGTTGAGACACTCATTTCCCCAACAATATCCACCTTAAGGAATATTCATTAACCACATGCAAAATCAATATATATATAATCCACATAATATGCCAAATGTCATTAAAACTTCCAGAGATAAGATTAAGTCCAATGTCAATGGTTTGAGGGAAACATTATGAAAATACCAACATTTAACATTAAAGTCCATGACATCTACCAACAAATAAACTATAGATTATACCCAAAATTGGACCAAAAACTAGGCTCATCACAATCTCCACCACGTAAGTAGACCACCTCATGTTGGATGGTAATGGAAGTTCCTACCACTTCGGGACAAGAAGTGATTGCCACACTCTTGGGCTTAATTATAATGAATAGACTCTAGGTGCTCTATTGTGCTTTCCTTTCCAATCCTTTCTATGATTGGTTATGGGGAATGAAACTATAGAGTAGACCAATGTGGCAATGTTATTTATATTAATTGTTCATTTATTCTTAAGTTCATGATTTAATTTAGAATACTATTTGTAAAACAAACTCTATCATTGGAATTGTTACTTTTGGGAAAAATCAAGCATACACCAACCAGGGGATATTACATATGTTTGTGTATGAGTTATGAATGTTCATGATTTTAGTAGGATTTTATGTTTAAATTATAGTTGTTAACGATGGAAATTCCTTCTAGGAATTCTATATGCTTTTATAACAAAATTACCCTAGATTTTAATAATATCCTCAATGATGAGAATTTACTAAAAACAAAAAAAAACCTAAATTTTACACCTTACACCTATAAGGAATTCTTTAGAGATACAATGTTGGACCAAAATTTTCTTAGATTTATTCCCATCCAAGGCTTTGATTATACATTTAGCACATGAGATTATACCGTGTTCTTGAATGTTAATTAGACCAAGCCCTCCAAAAGTCTCAAGAAGGCAACTCTGTGAAATATTTTTCGATGTTCTAATAAGCCCCATATAAAATCTCTAATATTTTTTTTACACATTTGATATCTTTTTGGAAGCCACTAGTTCATGATGCACACTAAATGATGTAGGAACAAATTGAGAAGTAGACTTGACAGTAGCTATTAATACCTTAGGAAAAACTAACTAAACACCTAAGCTAAGTGTGCCTCAACACTTGGAGAAAAGAAAAACTATGTGCCTCAACATTTATTGACCTTGAAAGAAAACTTATTCTAACCTACACTAACGAACAATGACACCTTCTCAAACAAAACCATTGACCAAGGTTTTTTGAAATAGCTTCCTTTTAGGGATATACAGGATGCACCAAAATAATATTAGTCATAATAAATATCCCCTAAATGATTGTATTTGAAGGATGTAAAAAATTGTCCAAGGGAAGATAAAAAGATATGATGATATAAATCATAATTTATCCATATAACAAGCATCCTAGATATCATAAATTTAGGTAATCAATGTCAACAACAATATGCTAGAATTTCTATGAAAAATCACTTACTAGGATAAAATACATGTGTATGAATATGAAAAATAGGACATGAGAATGATAATTTATAAAGGGGACAATGTATCCCTTATAATTTTAAGTTAGATAGTAAGGGAGGAGATACTAGATGCACAAAGAATGTTGATTTATCTCTAGGTTTTTGTGCAATTCCAATACAAGTTATACAATGTAATTATTTATAGATGAAGGTTGATAGGTGAGACCTACATCTATGTTGACATGTATATGCAATGCACTTGGTTGTATTGAATATGGTAAATCCATATATAGTTTTATTACATGTGGCACAATAATTATCATTTGTGAGATTTCTATGGTACATCATATATTAATTTTTTTTGGAGCCATTTCCCATGGTGTACATCCTATCAAGTGAGCTACAAATACATATGTTGGAATTTGACATGAAGAATTTAATTCCATATATTGTATGTGTATAGTCTAATGATAGGTATAAGGAGGCTAAGCATGTTTGGTGGCACATAATATGGAACTTTGAGCATATATGTAAAAAATGTACTAACCCTAAACCTTTATTTACAATGTAAAAACCTTGATTTGCAATGCATTGACCGCAAATTGTGATTTGCAATACATTAACCCTAATTTTTAATACATTAACCAAGTGATTTGTGGAGGTATTGGGCAAGGCTTATCTTGATCCTACGTCTTCACTCAAACCTTCCACAGGTCTACCCTATCCATCATTGGTGTCGTGGACTCCCTCAAAGCTAAAAGAAGATAGGTGCTAAACAGTTTTGTTAAAATGAACCGAAAAACTACTAGTTGTTAGTTCATATAATTGCTAAAAATAACAATAAATAATTCCTTTGAATGAAAGAATGTTTTTCTTAAATTGATGAACGCCTTCAATCGAAGGTATTTTTGTGAAGACCTTCAAATGAAGGACCTTATTTCAAAGAAATATCTTCGAACAAAGGGCCTTCATTCGAAGAAATATCTTCAAACAAAGGGACTTCATTTAAAGATATATATTCAAATACAAGGCCTTTGTTTGAAGAAATATCTTCAAATGAAGTTTCTCTAAGAAATCATCCTCCACCCTCCCTCCAAAAATTTTAATGTCACAAAATAGGACTCATTATTGTGAGAGTACCCTTAGATCTCTCTCTCTCTCTCTCTCTCTCTCTCTCTCTCTTCTTAGAACCTTATATCCATATCTCTATTTATCTCTTAATCTCTCCATATTTTTCCTTATATCTCTATCTCCTTATCTCTCCATCTATATATTTTTCCTTACATCTCTACCTATCTCTATCTTTATCTTTCTCTCATATCTTCATTTCTCATCCTCTCCCTCTTTATATATTTATCTCTTCCATCTCTCCCTATCCCTCTCTCCTCTTACTCTATATTTATCTCTCCCTCTCCCACTCTATCTCCATATCCATCTCCATCTCCATATCCATCTCTATCTCTAACTCTAACTCTAGAGAGGAAAGGGAGAGAGAGAGAGAGGAGAGATAGAAAGGAGTAGAGAGGGAAGGAGGGAGGGAGAACAATAAAGATGGGGGAAAGAGAGAGGGGGATAGGGAGACATTGAGAGGGAGGGAGTGAGAGGTAGGTAGAGAAAGAGAGGGAGATATGTAGATAGATATATAGAGGGATAGAAAAGATAGAGAGAGAGGGGAGAGGGAGAGAGATGTAGAGAGATATCTAGAGGGATAGGGAGAGAGAGGAGTATGTGCAAGATCATGGGGGTCCAAAAAGTGGCGATGTGGAAGAAAGGTGTTTTTAACTTGCTCAAAAATGCAAAAATCTGCTTTGACTTTATCTAGGCTTGGGTAGAAAATACATGGTGTAAGAGAAAAAACCAGACCAAAACGAATATCCATTAGAAATGGATATCCATTATGTTTAGGTCAGATTTTTTAATTTGGTCAGGTCTAGGGCTGACCACTTATTTAATTTAACATATTATATTAATTTTTTAATATAGCATGGATATTTAATTTAATACATTATTATAATATTTTTTAATTTAATATTATATAATAATATATTTAATATATTATAATATTATATAATAATATATTTAATATATTATAATATTATATTATAATATATTATAATATATTAAATATAATATTAAATTTATTATATAATATTATAATATATTAATTATATTATTATATAATATTTAATGCTATATAAGTATTATAATATATTAAATATATTATTATCTAATATTAAATTAAAAAATATTATAAAGCTTCCATATTATGTGCCATCAAACATGCTTAAGGATGATTGTATTGATTTGCATAAAACTTTACAATCATTTGTTATCATAGGAAATAATGGGTGTTGAACCAAAAAAGACCACCCGAACCACCCAGTCGAACCAAAACCCATTGGAGCAAACCAAAATGGCACATTACTACACCAAGACCCCTTCCATCAGCACAAAAACTATACAAAAATTGTCTTTAACAAAACCACTGAACGATGTAAAGAGCCAATACTAATAGAAACCCTACCATGCTACAAACTCGAACTACCACAAACCACCTGCCAGACACAAGAGTGAGAGTAGACCCAAAAATAGTCAAACCCCATACCATAACAGTGAGAGCAACAATAATTACATGAAGTTGTTTTCTTTCACAAAGGCATCAAATTATTTTACCCATTCCAAATCACTAACCTCAACCAAATGGAAGAGCTTCTTGAGGTAGAGTACTGTGACTGCAATGATCATTCGATGTCACACTAGGCCCATTCCTTTTAAGTCCAAAAGAAAAGAAAAAATTATGATCACCTCACCTAGTTTCTTCACCAAATCCATATCACACAGTAGCACACCTTTTCGAGGGTGTTGATGGTGTTTTCTGTACAGTAACAACTTAGATAGATGCAATATTCTATCTCTCTTGAAAGGTAATCTTCAACAATAAATTACTGAAAACCACCCAAGGTCTCTCGGGTGTCAGGTCATGACAATGCATAAACAACTCAGATAATATGTGAAAATGCTGGTAATCACAATCGGACCTTACTACAAGCAGACTGTATCTTTTCAATTTATCAAATCTTGCAATATGATGATCTTAGATCCTAAGTCTAACCAAATGATAAAGAAACAACAAAAGATAAGGGTGCAAAGATATAATGAGATCTAAACTATTTCTAAGATGAACAATGCAAATGATAGATATCTGGAACTGACCAACGTCAAATAACCAATTCTTGCTTAACCCATAATGCAATATCACAAGAATGGTGCAATCTTCTAAGGTATGCAGATTTTCAAATCATAGATATTCATCCACAATCGAACTAAGCACAAATAGATGTATGGTCCAGGTTGACTTCACCAGCCTACTACAATCAGATAGTTACTAGGAGTATAGACCAGAGATTGCTACAAACATTCCAAGTATGAAGTCATCAACATTATTCACCAAACTAATCTAATTCTAAATCTAACACTAAAACTTAGATCTTTAAGCAATTTCAAAGATGGAACAACAGGAACCATGCAAGATAAACCAACACAAAAGAATTCACCAGAGTAGCCACAATGCCTTCAATTGTATTAGATCACCAAGATGCAACAACAATTCCACTGTTCTGTTACAATATTTGCTTCAAGAACTATCTATTTTCTACTACAGAATGCTCTAACTCTTTTTTAATCTAGCTTGTCTCTATTATCTTTCAACTAACTGACTGCTTACAATGAGGCAAGAATGCCCTTTATAGAGAATCCTTAAAACATGTCGGCCCAGCCAAACATTTACAAAATAAAAATAGCCAAAACAAGTTGGCCTCAGGAAAAATAAGGCACACATTAAATGCCGATTCATCATCAAGGTCAGCCTAAACACATTCCTCAATGCAGCCCAGATCAACACATGCCCTATAATAATAGGGAAGCACAAATCTCAAAATTGGCATTAATTACCGCCTCCCTTATCCTTGTTCTGATCTTGAACCTTCAAAAATACCCTATCCAACTCAACAACAGGTGGCAAAGGTAGAATCTTGAGCCGACATTCAATGGAACCAATTTCTTCCCTCGATTGCTTAACAATTTTATCCCACTCACCTTTATTTGCCTGGTACTTGTCCATCACAGCCAAGTAAGTTGTCGCATCATCTAGTTGGTGCTCTGTTATAACATTTTCAGAATCAGGGGCATAGACATCATTCCACCATTCCCTCAATTGTTCTAGGCTTAGGTACTTAGGAGCTATCTTCCTCTTGCCAGTCATTATCTCAAAGAATGCAATACATCCCTCATAAACATTATTCAGATCACCATCCATCTATTTATTTTGCTTATGGATCTTCCTAATGGCTTTCTGCCGAATTTTCAAGGCCTTGAACCATTCCCAAGGCTCATTAAGTCTGGATGAAGGAAAAATTCCATCTACAGTCAACTGATCTTTACCATACTCCATAATCACTTTAGATTTCTGCAATAGAAGGTCAATATCCTCCCTATTTTGAGATAAGACATGCTCTAACAAGTCTTTAGCTCTTACTGCATCCTTTCCAATTGAAATGATTTCCTTTATTGCATCATCTCCTTTCACTTGTACATCTTTCAACCAATCTATTGTAGTCTGAGTAGAGGCTTTCATCCTTTCAATTTCAGAAATAGTTTCCTTGGGAAAGAAACCAGCTGCAGCAGAAGAAGATGGGTGAAGAGATTGCAAAGGCTTCATCAAGTCTTCTAGACACTTCTTAATCCTTTCATTTTCCCTTTTAAGCTCATGCTTGGACTGTATCTCTTTCCTTAATCTCCCAATTATTACTGCACTGGACCCTTCGTACTCTTCGATATCCTGCTCCATAGAAGTTGGTCCAAGATTGATAGTCTGCACATTATAATCTTTTCCAGTGACCTCATCTTTACTCTTATTAGCAGCAGGGGTGGCAATATGAATGACCCTGTTACTTGCTTCATCTCTTTCTATCCTTGAAACTACCTTAGCCATCTTCTTCTTCTTACCTTTGCCAATCTTGGCCAACATCTCATCCCAATCGAGGGGGGTGTCCTCAATAATGACTTGTTTCTTTCTTGTAATTTCCTTATCCAACCAATCCGGGACAACAAGATCCACTCGGATTTCATTTGTCTTGGCCTCCTCATGTGGTTCTGTTGTTTCATCCTTTTCTGCCTCATGAGACTGATCACCTTGATCACCTAGCTCAGGCTCTTCTTCTTGCAGAGGTGATGGGGTCTTAATAGGTACATCCTCCTTCTTAGGAGATTTGTTACCTTTGCTGCTCGTAGGAGAATCTTCATACTGTACTAGTGGAGAAAGGCGCCTTTCTACATCTTCAACCTCAAGTTTAGCTGCTGCACCAAAGAGTTCTCCTTCCTTGAATGGTTATGCCTCTCCACTAGTCTCATGCTCTTCAGGAGTCACCTGCTCAGGTACACTTGGTGAAGGGGAAGTAGCCTTTTGTTGCTCCACAGTGGATGCCATTGGAAGAGGATCTGCTTTTTGTAAGGTCTCCTTGGAAGATGGAGTCCTTGATTTCCTTAAGTAAACTCTGGTTTTCTCTCCCGAGATTTCCACTTTAACCATTGGAGGCTTTTCCTTATCCTTGGAGGTTTCTTGATCTTTCTTCTTTGAGCCTCTAGTTGTCCTTGTCCTTTTTGGCTTTGGAGGAAAATCTTCTTTATCTACTTCTTCAAGTTCCTCCTCCTCTACAGACTTGCCTATTTTCACAGTTCGGCTTCGCTTCTTTCCTTTTGGTTTCCTTTTCTGTTCCAGATCACTTTCCCTAGGGCCTTTGATTTTGATCTTGAAGGGTGAGCTTCCTTTAGCTTTTCCTTTGGAATCATCCTCACTAGATTCCTCTGAGGTGGAAAGAGGATTCAGATTTCCCATTAAATTGAAGGTACAAGGTACCTTCTCACTTTCCAGTTCCCATACTTTGTGCTTCAACCATGACTTAGTAAACTTCATGATAGGGGCCATCAGGTCTTCCAACTCAGTTACCTCATTTTCAGCCCAGTTTACCTCTCCAATTGATCTATCCTTGACCGACTCATATGCATGATCTTGAACTAAATTCCCGTCATCCTCTAACTGGTCAGGGATCAACTTGACATTGTACATTCTAATCACATCCACTGGAAGCCTAGAGTATCTTTTCTTCCTTGCCTCAAAATCATCTTTGATGTTTGCCTAGTAATATTCTAAGTCATCCTTGTGATGGTATTCTTTCGTAGCCTTCTTCTGCGCTTCTCCAGTGATGTCAAAATTTGTCCTCTTGGAATGGAAAGAGAAACCATAAGCACTCAATTCATCCCCTGATGTATGCGCTGATTGAATTGAAGGACAAACCTCAGCTATGCCAATTTTCAAAGGGAAATCTCCACCAAACCCTGTCTTATGCTTTGCCTTTTTAACAATAGCATCAAAGTCACAAATCTGTCTCGTAACCTCCAATAGCACAATGTGATCAGTAGGATACCTAGGCAACCTGTATGGAGCAGTTTGACATCCGTCAATTCTGATATAAGAGAAGGTGGGAAATTGTATGAACCAAGCTCCATATTTTTTGATTAGCTCCTTAGCTCCATCAGATAATCTCACATGCTCTGCATTTTGGAGCAACCTAGTGATATGCATTGTAAATGCATCATTTACTCTTCTATAGTTTCGATGTCCTAGGTGCAATTCTGGGTATATCTCATAGACTATATCCTGTCCAAACGTCCCTCTTGGATTCAAACCCTTGTATGGGTAAAATCTGGCCAACACATACATCACATAGGAGGACATAGTAAACTTCTTCATTTCTAACACATCTCTCAGCTATCTATCAATCATTGCACTGATGAGCCCTACCCAATGGTAGTTAATACCTTGTTCAATCTTGTTGATCACATGCACCATCCAGTTCTCCAGTACTCCAACACTCTTCAAACTGGCCACTCTGCTCAATAGTGTGATTGCATCATATATGTCTGGTCTGAATTTGATCCGATGTAATTGCTTGGGTAGTTTGGAAAAATGAGATTTTGGTTTCTCTAACCAAGTATTAATCATTTGTTGGGCTTTGATGGGCTCATCCTCATAATAAGTTCTGGCCAAGTCCATGTCCAAGGCACACACACAGGGTAAGTCTGGCATGTCAAATGCCTGGGCAATAGAAACAAGATTGAAGTTTTCCAAGACCCTTCCTTCGGTGCTAACAACCCTCTGTGTATCAAAATCATACTGACGAGCGCACTCCAATATCAATTTATAACATTGAACCACAGGAGGGAATCCTGCTACATTGACTAGTCCAGACTTCATCATTCCCTTGGTCAAGGCTGATGGATCTTTCTGAGTTGTTCTTGCCTTGAATTCCTCATACCTCCATGCTCCTACATTAGTGTCAGAGACCTCAGACCATATTGAAGCGATTTTGCTGTCAGGCATTTGACTTTTTGTATCTAGCCTCAATCTTTCTGCATCTGTAATGGAGGACCCTTCAGTATCACCCTTGGACTTTCCTGCCGCAGCTTTGCTTGATTCAGCCTGCATTCACAAAAGAGCCTCATGAGTATCCATCTATCATCCATATTTTAATCAAAGGTTAGCCTAGAAAGCACATAAAGCCATTAAAATCTATCACTAATCATCAATCTTGAAAATCCAGAAAAATGAAGTAATCCGGGAAATGGGGCAATTTGGGGAAATGCGGTCGGGGCAGAATTTGGAGAAATCCAACCCAGATGGACTCTTGCTGCCAAATCATCATACATCAAATAAATTGTTAATACGGACAAAAGAGTTGTGTAACTACCATGAAATCCGTCCATTAGCAACAAGAAATCATCATTTAACATTTACTTCATTATCTCCAACATCGAGGATCAAAAAGGAATGGAACTAGGTAGGAAATCAGAGAAATATGGACAGGTCGGATTTCCGCGGACAGCTCAAAATTCCAGAATTCATCATAATCTGTGGATTGGCAGAAATCGAAAAAATTCGGGCGCACAGAAATTCCGCGGACACCTCGGAAACCCGATGGTCGTTAACGCGCAAGCGACTAACCGAATAATCGCACAAACTTCCCTACTTAGATTCCAATGGACATAAAATCAATCCCAATAAGCAAAAATTTTCCCACACATGAATTTGGATTCCCATGACTCCCAAATGATTGATTTTCATGGCAAAACAATGATGCCCTAAATTTAATAACCAGACCTCCACCATGAAAGCTAGGGTAAGCTCGAAGTTTCAAACACTATCCCTCGAAATGATCAATCTGAAGCATCGAGATCTCACAAGGTATAAATAGGTTTGAGCTAAGCACAAGACATGCAAATCGTGATAAATCCACCGAACTTAGCAAATTCGGGCAAATAAACTGAAACCCTAACCTTCACAAAATAATTACGCGCCTAGAAGGCAAAGTCCTACCCAAACACCTATCTACAGGGATATATCTGACACTCAATTGATAAATGAAAGCATGCATAGTGCAGGTGGTAAAGCCTGTGAAGAGGTGGGTCAAACCCTACTTTGCCAAATACATGACCATAAAACAAGCAAGGGCCGACCTGAAGCGACTACCAATCGACTCGAAAGATTCAATCAAAGTGCAAACAAAAGGAGGGGCCAGCAACGAATTACCATGGATCAATTCCGAACAAAGCTCAAACTCGAAGAGGTGACTGCAAAACAGTATGCCCTAGCAACGAAAAACTCGACACCAGCGCTCAAGCAATCCACACGCAAGCCACTCGAATTCAACAGTCAAAGCTCAAAATGAAGAACTCCAAGCACTAGAGCAAATAGCAAATGAATAATGAAACCAAAAGGATGCCAAAAGGCCTTTAAATCCACCTGCACTCGTGCCAGAGAAATGTACTTCAAACATTAATGAGCGACAAGACATACCGAGGAAATCCGGAAACCCGAGCCCAAAATGGAATTCCAGAAAAAACCAAGCTAGATGACAATCTGGTGAGCGAGGATTCCATGGATAACACACCTTGACTTTAATGAAGTTTGGGAAAATCTGACTGAGCTGGAAAATCCCAGACCCAGGTCAAAACCCGAACTTTCATCAAAAATCAAGTTTAACCAATTCAATCATCAGGGAAAGACCAAAGTCAGGAAGACCAACATCCCAAGACCTTGAAAGGACAAATCCGATAAAACCAAAGGTCAAAAGACATCGTGAAAAGAGGGTCCCTACTCCAAGTGGGGTGTGTGTGCAAAATTGCACAAGGATGTCCACATGCCTAATCCTTGATTATGATGTGTCACATCCTCCAACTTTTGCAAGTTGGCTTATAATCCTTATTAACCCCTAATTATCCTCTAATTACTGATTATTCAAACCTAATTAGTACCTTGGTCAATCCTCCCCATCCCCCAAGGAATTTTTAATTCCTTTTTATTCACCCTAGGCTCCTCTCTTCCCCCTGCAAGGAATTTTTTAATTCACTTTTATTCCTCCTAGAATCCCCTTTCCCATGCATCTTCTAGAATCTCTTTGACTTGTCACATCAAGTCACATGTGGCAAATTACCACATTTGGGAACCTTGTCTTATCCACTAGATTCTTCCAATCATTGTGAATTTAAAATTCACTTTTATTCACCCTAGGCTCCTCTCTTCCCCATGTGAATTTTTAATTCACTTTTATTCCTCCTAGAATCCCCTTTCCCATGCATCTTCTAGAATCTTTGACTTGTCACATCAAGTCACATGTGAAAAATTCCCACCTTTTGGGAACCTTGTCTTATCCACTAGATTCTTCCAATCATTGTGAATTTAAAATTCACTTTTATTCTCTCAAAGCTTTCCCCCTCCCCATGTGATCATTGAAAGGTCACATCAAGGTACTTGGAAGGTACTTGTCCTTCCTCCACATCATGTACCTCCCTTCCAGATCACCTACACATCATCTCACCCTTAGCCATCTCACAATCCACATGTCAAGATGTGAGGGCTTGTGAGTCCTCAACTCACCTTAGCCCTTCATCTTGGCCTTGTTGGATAAATTCCAACTATTGAATTCTCTAGAGAATTCAAGTTTCTCTATAAATACCCCTTCCTCTAAGGAATTAGGGGGGACTTAGCCATTTTGCAACTAAATGCTATCATTTTGTGCACTCATTTAGCCATCAATCTCATCCATTTTCATTTGCATCCAAGCACATAGTTAAGCCTTGCATTTATCCATATCAAGAGCCATCAAGGGCCAACCAAGGAGTTTCAGCTGCAAGAAGGGAGGTATATCCATTTGTCATCATTTAACACTTTCCTCTTTGCATTTACAAATTTCTTAGGCTAATCTTGAGGTGTTTCCTTATGTTTTTCCATTGCATTTTAGTTGCTTAGAATAGGTTAGACATTATGGATATCACATAAACAATGGAGAAATAAGCCTCAAGCCATGTACAAATGTCATATTTTTATTTGAAATCTTATCCTAGGAACAAATATAAAGTCTATGAGACAAAAGATTCACCACTAGAGAACAAAATAGTTCGAAACTATTTGAGGAGATATTTCCAATTTGGAAATGATGATGCAATATATGGAGAAGGTGTAGGATTATTATTTTAGGATTTTTCATAATTTTTTGAGAACACTCCTTCTGGAAACCACTAAGATGGATGGTAACAACAAAAAAAAGGGCCAACATTGCAATGATACAAGAGTTATGTACAACTATAAACTTTGAATGCCATATCATCATATGAGTTGGATATTACTTTTGACCTTTGATAACAAAATAGATCTCAATACATTGTCAATCTATTATACTTATCATGCCAACATGTATACCTTCTTTCTGATGGCCACTCAAAAGAGATTATATGGTTAACATGTTGCATATACTAAACATTTAACATCTAGGAGTGCACTAGTCTCAGTACAAAAATTATCTAAACTAATCCACATGTAGATCAACTTATCTATGGGGGAATTGAGTTAATCAGTATCCACACTATTGTTATCATGGATGAAAGATTAGAGAGTAGGGACCAATGTGTTGAAGACTAATTTCCACTAATCAAAATATTTTAGTTCTCCACTCTCATCTAGAATTCTTGGCATAATCTCTAATTCAATGTACTCAATATATTTAAATTTGGATTTTATATGTTGTTCCAATCTAACCATGTATTCCTACACTTCTCCCACTAGTTTAGTCACATTTCATGTGAGAATAATATTTCTAGGCATATCACTTTCAAAGCTTACTCCTTTGTATATGCCTTGTAAGCTATCAATTCTAGGTATCCACTTATTCATTATGCTTCCAAGTCATTTTTGATCTTTAACTATTATAGCATAAGCATTTTTGAGATATGAGTAAGCTTTGTAGGAATATTCTAACTTGTCACAAGTCTTTGATACCCTATATTTCAAAACCTCTTCTACTATAAGGAAATCTAGGGAGTGTATCTAGTGAAAACTCCATACAGTAGTGCCTTCGGCAACTTTCATTTTGATTAGGTTACCTCAAAGACACATTCAACTATGTCCTAAAGCAAAAACAAACAAAGTTATTTCCCACATTGATCCTTCTGAGAAAAACATATGTGAATTCAACAACAATTAACAACACAGATGAAAGATAAAACAAAAAACTAGAATACAAAGATTTACGTCGGGAAAATCCTTTTGAATAAAAAACCCCACACTCCAAAGATCGAGCCATTGTATTATTCAGCAACAAATCAATTACAATACAATTTCAGGCCTTTTTAGAGATTACATATTGTTCATTTGGATACAACTAGTAGCAAACACCCCCAGAGAGATCAAGAGAGATTCCAACATAACATTGCCTTTCTCTTCCTCTACTTCGACCTCATGGCTTCGGCCTTTCGGCCAGCCACTCGGTCCTCACTCTATTTTTCTTTCTCTAGCTCTCGGCTCTTCAGCTCCTTAGCTTATCAGCCCGTTAGCATCATTCACTACAGAACGTCCAATGCATTCATGTACATTCATTCTCATACGGCTCTGTGAATCGGTTCAAGATCATAAGTGTCAAAACAAGAAACCTCCAACTCAGCATCCTTATCGAAACGTAGATGTTTCCATTTACTTGTGTAGATCTTTCCCTTCCACATAGAAATAGTCACAACGATTCACATCCTATTCTCGGATTGGTCCACACGGTACCATGTCGAATAGTCTTCACTCGATCAACAGTGATCAACTTGTGTCGCATGTCAGTGAGACACTAGAAGTCTCTCCCCGATGCCACAAGACCTGATTACACATTGTTGCCAAGAGTCCTCTACATCAACAAGAGGTTCCACCGAGCTTACAAGTTACATTGACCTCAAAAAGCACATCGGTGAGACTATTGCTATCGCCAGGAGTTCACATTGAGTCTTCAAGTCATACTGAAACCCAAATAGTCGCCAAGAGTCATAAATTTATCAGTTTCCCATCTAAAGACACCGCCTTCAGCCAAGAGATAATACCGATGTCTCCATGTTACTGGTTCCTATCGCTGACATTCCATCTTCGCTACATTAACACCGAAGCTCGGGAGCTGGTACTCAATACATTCCAAGAGTTTCCATGACTCGCATTATCTTCGCTAAGACCTTATACCGTCTTAAGTCACCGAAGCGCCGTGATTCACTACCGCAGACTTATGCGTATTTCAGACCATAACAGTGTCTATGTTCTGCCGAATGGGTAAGACTTTTGACTTCGCCAAGACCTTTCATCGGGCAAGAAGAGCTACAATCATGACTTCAACAGATCCTCGCTTCTAAGAGACCAACACTTGTTGCCAAGACTTCACGCCGAAGTCTCCAGGTTACCCCGAGCTCACCTTTCACCAAGAGTCATGCCGAATGCATCCCACACCGTCAGTGAGAAATATTCCTATCGCCAAGACTTCATAGTGAAGCCTTCAAGTCATACTGATCAATCATGAGACATCTCCTCAAGGTCGCCAAGACTACATGCCGATAGGAAATGTCATGCCATTTCCACATCGCCTTAATAAACCAAAGGCCATGATGATATAGGCAAGACTTCCTATCATCACTAAGACATCATTCCGATACATATGAGTTTCCTTGATGACCATGAGCAATGTTGGCAAGACTTTACATTTTTCCAAGACTTCATGCCGATACCCTTTGAGTTACTCCGAGTGTATTCAGTTGGCCAGAAATCTCCCAATCGCCAAGAGATCTTCCTAAATGTTCAAGTCACCTCGATGACTACAATCGGTGAGACATCTCCCTATCGCTAGGACCACATACTGACACACTTGAGTTACCCTGATGGCTCCAGGAGAAAACATATCAGTGAGACAACCCTCCATTGCTAAGACTTCATATCGAAGCAAATAGGTTACACCGATGACTTCAGTCGCCATAGGTCACATCGACATCTGCTAAGCACCCGATAACAAACCCTTCTGTCACCGAGACATTTCCACTCTACAAAGGGTTACAACGAATGCACCAAGTCATAGCGATAGGTCCATTCGGCAAGACAGAATCAAAGTCACAGTAAGATGAGCAAAACACAAGATTACTGAATTATTAGTCGGCCAGACACCATGAATGTCACAATGACCATGCTTTCTCAGAGGATTCAGCTTGTGAGATTTAGGCACTTTTTCCAACATCCACAATATTTCTCATTTTCTTCATTTACTTATCCTAAGAATTCTTCACCTTTCCCTTTAGCTTCTCAACCTTTCTAGTAAGCTCCTCCTTTTATTTAATAGGGATTCTTGCAAGTTTTGATGTTGGATTCTTTTCCAAATTTTTCTTGGAAGACGGGGGTGCTTCTTATGTTTCCTATATCTTTAACCCATTGTATTCTATAGTGATCTTTACATTATCTTTTAACAATTGATCATAATCATCCTACGACTTCCTCACAATATATTCACTAAATTTTGCAATGTTGATAACTAACAAAGCAACTTGGGGATAGAAGTACTTGATACTCTTTTTATTATTAGGCCTCCCTTAATTTCTTGCACAACTTCTACAACTTGAGTCTTATTGGTATTAGGTGAAAGAGACCATAAAGCTAGGGTTTCCCATTTGGGGTTAAAACCAAACCATAAGTTTTCTTGATCTTCCTATTATTTTGAATAGAATGCCTCTTCATCCTATCTTCTAATAGTATATAGGGCTATTGCAAAAGAAATATCCCATTTAGGTAGTAACAAAAAGCCACTTTCCCTTACTAGCCTCCTTCCTTCTTTAGGGGTGATATTT